>JANHGC010001764.1:489012-501162 GCA_027560395.1 Boaedon fuliginosus
TTTCTCTCCCCCCAGCATCAAAGTTGGAGGATCAACTGGATCCCGAGGAGGGAAAACCCACAGCCACTCAGTCTTGTCAGGGTTGAGTTTAAGTCGATTGGTCCCCATCCAGGTCCTCACAGCCTCCAGGCATTGGACCATCACCTCGACAGCTTCGCTGGATTGGCCGGGGACCGAGATGTATAACTGGGTATCATCAGCATACATCCGACTTTACAATACTTGCCTTGTATTGCAGCCGAAAAACAACTGAGACATTGCAATGTGCGCTGCTGTGCTGATCAGGTGGGCTTTGGAAGACAGAAATAAAGGTTAGTATAATGCAGGGGCGGGTGGGAGGACCCATTTCAACCTTGTCAGAGACAGAATTGGCAGGAGGCATGCGCACATATGCAGTGGACCTGAGCTGGGATGATGGCTCACGTGCCCGCAGAGAGGGCTCTGTGTGCCATCTCTGACACGTGTGCCATAGGTTCGCCATCAGGGGTATATACTCTATTCCATGGAACAGCTATGTGAACTATTGCACAGAAAGCAAATAGCTGTAGGTATTTATTACATTGCATAAATTAAGTTCAAAACAAAGACATCAACTATTTTGTTTTAAATAAATCACCGATATATGTAGCTGTTATTTATATTTGTGCTTGGCTGAAAAGTCTTCTGTATTTTAAAAATGTTTTCTTGCTTTTTAATTGGAAAGAAAGTTATTTGATTATTCACCTCTGTTCAAATCTGGGTAAAATTATGAATCAATGTTTCTCTCTCAACCTCAGCTACTTTAAGATGTGTAGTTTTCAACTCCCAGAGTTGGGGAATTCTGCAAGTTGAAATACACACCTCTTAAACTGGTTGAGATTGAGACTGTTTTTAATGAACTCTTTTAATGTGGGACTATTGCCATTCATTTCGTTATAAAGTGATCATGGGTTGTCACCTTATATCCTGTCTTTCATTATACAGTTACCTCTACTGTGGTTTACTGCTTCTCTCTGTTCAATTAAACATCAAGGGAAGACACCGTAAAATAACCTGCCCCATGGAACTTTTTTTCCTATTGGAAAGCAGACACAGCCATTATGGTTGAAGGAAGAAAGGAAGATGTGAAACACAAAAACAGAAAGGAAGAAAAAAACATGGTCAAGAAAAAAAAATATTTAAAGAAATGCTAAAGCCTCTTTCACAACCAAAATGATGCTTCCATAAACTGGAAGACAACTTTGATATAATAATAATCAGCACATCAATAAAAGGTCTTCTTTCAAGCTCAAAGTATCAGTTTAGTATAATGGCTTTCCAGCTAAAAGTTCCATCTGTGCAATGAGCATTAGACTGGTGGATGACCCCTCAATGATTGAAAAACTGCTGTGAAATAATGATTTGATGCAGCCTTTGGATGAGACAAACACCCTAAACTGCAGCTAAGTGAATAAGCAACAAAGCACTTGAACATACTTGTCTTCCTTGACATCCAAGGTTTAAGAAATAAAGGTTATAAAACGCCCATCGTATAAAATGAAATAAAATTAACATTAGCAAAAATAATAATAATAATAAGAAAGTCTTGAGTGCCCGGCATTAAGCCAGGGCAAGAATTGCTTTGATGAGCAGTAAGTGAAGTGAAATAGGTAGCTGATGAAAGAATAGAATCAGATATTATGACCACAACTGAGACCAGAATTTCTGTTGTTTAGCAAGGTGGTTGTTAAGTTAAAGGCAAAGAAGGTTGACTCAGCCTTCCATCCTTCTCAGTGAAATGAGGACCCAGATTGTTGGGGCAATAAGCTGACTCTGTTAACTGCTTGGGGAGTATTGTAAAGCTCTGATAAGCAGTATATAAAAATCTCAATGCTATTGCTATCCATGTTGGAAGCTGCCCAGAGTCCTGCGGGAATTGGGTGGCATAAAAATGCAATAAATAAATAAATAAATAAAAATAAATTATACACAATTTCTTTGCTGTGGTTGTTGTAAATCATTGCAGTTGTCGTTAAGCAAATCCAGCTTTCCAGAAGCTAGCTGGGGACGTCAGAAATGATCCAAGAAAACTACAACTGTTGTTAATAGATGCCAGTTTCCAAGCACCCTAATTTTGACCATGTGACCTTAAGGGTTAGAGTTAGGATGTTGGTTTTGCAAGGGCAAGGACTGGTTGTAAATCATTTTTTTCAGTGCTGTAGCAATAGCACTTAGACTTAGACACCACCAGATACCAGACACCAGTATTATCATATGTGGTGAACATGTGTAGAGGCAAAAAAAATATTGGACAAAAATACAAATGTGGTTGAAAAAGATGATAATGTAGCATATCGATTTTAAACCAGAAATGTTTTTGTTGGGGGTTTACCCAAAACTTACAGCAAAGGAAATTCATATTTAATTATACATGTACACTGCAGCTAGAATTGTATTTGCACACAACTGGAAAAGTGATGAGACCCGACTGATGAGAATGTGATTAGGAAAATATTAGAATGTGCAGAAATGAACAGACTAACACTTGCTATAAAGAAGAAAGAAACTGAATGTTATATGAACATGGGAGCTATTTTATGGATGGTTGGAAAATAAAAACAGAAGTGAGAAATAAAGGGAGATTATGAAATAAAGAATATATGTTAAGATAGAAATGTAAACAATATGATGATGATTATTAATATGATTGTTACCTAATATAATATTATATTTTCATTAGAAGATATGTTAGGAGGGAGAAATGAACAGTTATAATGCTGATTATTATTATTCTAAGATTACATAATTATTATAAATGTAATGAATATTGGAAATTTTGATTGTAATAGCACAGAGACATTTGTACCCAGATGACACATTGTTTAATGGATGATGACATGTTCAAGTTTAATTGTTTTAAAAAAAGTTTATTTAAAAAAAAGAATGGTTGTAAGTCAAGGACTACCTGTAATATCAGTGTGCATAGTAAGAAGAAATAATAACTAAAAAAAAATAGTGGTGGGTAGAAGTGATTTTGCATAGAGAGCATCTAGTAAATGTGTCTGGATTAAGATGAAAAATAGAACTGAAGGTATAATAGTGTATGTGTGCCATTAACAGCTATTTCACGTATTGGGGGATTATTCTAGGGCAGGTATTTCAAGTTTGGGGACAGAAAAAAATATTTTTGCATTCACATCAAGACAAAGCCATCTCTTGTCATATCACTTTTAACTTCCTACTAGTGGACCTATTTGGGGAGCTTACATCATTTTATTATTGGTATAAATTGTCAGGGCTATTTTTCTCTTCTAAAACCCAGACAGTTTTTTTTTTTTTTTGCATTTCACAAACTAAAGGAAGTGGAGTAACTATAAGCTCCGACTTCCTGCCATGAGAATCAGTTAAGGATTCCTACAGAGAAAGAGAGAGAGAGAGAGAGAGAGGCTTTCATTTCCCTCTCAAGAGCAAAATCTGCAATATAGGCAGGTATTGTAGTCATAGCGCTGAATAGGTCGACAGTATGCTGTTCCCTGGAAAACAGTAATACATTAACGATTGTGTTGTGCTTCAGTAAACTCTCAGATTTCCGGCTATTTGGACAGCAGAAAAATCCCTTTCATATAATTCATTTTACTTGAAGGGAACATACGCATCGTTCTCCAAAAATATTAGATGAAAGATGATAAGGAGAATAATGTACTAGAAAAACTCTCTTTACTGCTTACTTAGATATGACAGTAATAGGTAGTTGAAGTGGCAGCAGTTAGTAGCAGTGGCTGAGAAAGCATCTGGGTTGCTATGTGATGAGAAGCGTAATCTTCCATTTCTGTAAATTAATAAGAGAGTTAGGACCTATGGAATATATAAGATGACTATAAGAATCAATCGTGAAATATTTTTATTGTTGCTTAGACAGTAGATATGAAGGGAAATAGTAGAAATATTATGTATTTACTTATTAAGTTAAGAATTATTAGTTACTATATATAAAAACGTGATGAAAATATGAAACATTATTATGAATAACAATGTTATGTGATGTATTATAAAAAAAAGTTGTAGAAAATAATAGAAATGTGGAATATAATATGAATAACTGATGAGGATGGAAGAAATGTATGGATATGTGTATTATGATGAAAGCATAATATTTGTAACCCAGATGACACACTTTTTGTAGTAAGATGTTTTATATAATACCGTATAAAATATTTTTTTTCCAGAAGAATCAATCCTGTCTTTGAATTATAAACTTGAGATTCATAGAGAGTACAATTCAATTCAAGCTTGAAATTTGGAATTTGAAGTGACTTGATTCACTTGAAGACTCGATTAAAAAAAGTCTTGTCCTTAAGTTATAATGGAAAAATGTCTCTCTCCCCTCCCCTCTGCTCTCTCCTCTCTTAAAATGGAGTGAAAATAACAGGGCTACAACCCCTGGACCACAGACCAGCACCGGTTCACAACCTGCCAGGAACTGGGCTGTGTAAGTGAGCAAAAACCCCATCTGCATGTACAGGATCCAGGCAGTGCATCAAACCAAGCCCTCCAGGTCCACAGAAAAAAACGCCTTCCACAAAACCAGTCCCTGGTGCCCAAAAGATTGGGCGCCACTGCTTTAGAAGACACTAGCTGATAACTGTAGTAGCTCTATGTCTCTTATTGTTTAGTCTGGTGCTCTAGAGGTAGTAGTTCTTTGGCCCTCATGTTGCTCTGTCATGCAGCATTACAAGTCAGAGGGAGCCCCCTTGTGGAGAAGCTGTCACCATGGCATCCGTACTATTTTTAAGGCAGACAGACAACACCCCACCCTCCACCCCCGTGGGTTTCTTACCACAACAGTGTTTGTTCCCAGAGGGAAAGTCATATGTGTACCAAGTTTGGTTGAAATTGATCGAGCCATTCTAAAGTTTTGCTGGAACATACAGACAGACAGACAGGCAGGCAGGCACACACACACACACACACACACACACACATCCAGTATATATATATTAACCTCTCAGGTTCCAAGTAACATGCTCAACACAATCAAAACCTATACTCCTGCGGTTTTTCTCTAAGCTTAAAGTTTTTCTTTTCCCTCCCCTTGAGTCCATCACATGGTCCAATCCGGGGAAGAGAGACGGGGTATAAATCCAATAAAAATAAAATAAATAAATCAGGTTAGAATCCAGTGTCAGTTGGTCCCAGCTTCCTAACACCTTCCTAACAGCTGGTGAGCAAGTCCTTGGTTCCCAGAGGAAAGAATTTTGTTTTGGCTACAGTCCCCCAGCTATCTCTACTACCCCCACCCATTCCCACAGCTCTACCCAGCTCTGCTGTGGCAGCCCTGAAGGTGCTAAAGAAAATGGCTTGAGGGTTGACATAATCTTTTCATGTTTAAATTGGACACCCCTATACATTTTATATACACAGTACATATCAATGTGAGGTATACCATTTTTTCAGGGTAGAGATTACAAGGATAAGGAAGGACAGCAAGCACTCCAAATTATTCAGCAAACAGCAGAGATTGGCTGAACTGATGCAAAATGCATCCTGCTGCAAATTAAAAATACAAGCATTCACTCTATCTTCTGCAAAGTAAGCTCCTTAACTTTCTATTGATTTACTTTTATGTAGTGGCATGCTGCCTTTAAGCTGTGGTTTTCTAGATGGTTGACATGCTTAGCCCCTCTTGGAAAGGATCATATTGGTCCTTTATATATCATATCAGTCTTGATCAAGTGTCAGTCTAAGCATGTCCTAATACCCAAACTTTCCCTACTTGATCAGGACCTGGAAAACCCACCACTGACTTAGATTTGTGGGCTTTTGGGTAATATAATATCTCTGGATGCAAGGATTTCTTGGGTGCCAAAAGAGTTGCTATATAATTGATTTGCAAGCTCAGCCTCTTCTGTGAATTGTTGCTGGTGGGACTTAGTTGTGTTGGCGTGGTCATGTGTTAATTTGATTAGTTAGTATAGGCTGCAAAAGCAGGATATACCATAAGGTTCAAGTAACACTCATTTAGCAACTACCTCACACAGCAACTGTTTGCAGTTACAACAGTGATGAAAAAGTAGCCTTGTAACAACCAGTCTTCTTGTTTGTGACCTTTACAAGTCTGTAAAGCAAATAAAAACTGAATGGCCGCAATGGTGGCACAGTAGTTAGAATGCAGTATTGCAGGCTGATCCAGCTCACTGCGAGGAGTTCAATCTGGACTAGTTCAAGGTTGACTCAACTTTCTTCTGAGGTTGGTTAAATGAGGACCCCGATTGTTGGGGCAATATGCTGATTGTGTAAACCGCTTAGAGCACAAGTGTCAAACTCCTCGTGTTGTGTTGCTGTCACGTGATGTGTCGTGACATTTTTCCCATTCACAGAGCTGGGCTGGGAGTGGCCTGCACAGGACACATCCGGCTTGTGGGCTGTCCGTTTGACACTTCTGACTTAGAGGGTGCTATAAAGCACTATGAAACAAGATACTGTATAAATCTAACTGCTATTGCTATTGCTAATATTATAAATACAATCATGGCTTTACTTAATAAACACTTAAAACAAGTTGTTGGTCCCCATCTAAACAAAGAGTATCTGTAAAACACACAGGCAAACAATGGAGAAAAGACAAAAATGGCATTCCTGCTGCCTTGCCACCCTGCCCATCTGTATCTATGAAAGAGAGGTGTGGTGTGGATGTTTGTTTTTATGTGCTCTATACAAACTTTCAGTTCTGCATCAATCTTCCTCAAACTTGCCACATAGAAAAAGTGTAGTAAGAAAAGCAATGTTGGGGTCTGCAAAAGGTAGGGGCTGTTTTCGACCCCCTTTTTGGAGGGCAAAGAGGACACTCTTAATGAACAAGTAGCAACTCACTACTGAGTGTGTACAGAATTACTTCTCTCTACTGAGCACATGCAAGTTTTCAAACTGATAGAGGCACCATATTCAAACCTCTGAGGTGCCATGATTTATACATATAAATTCCAGATTTGCCCCACCCCAGTGGCGATGGGCCCAAGATACACGGAACAGCCCACCCCGCCAAGTAAGGTTGTCTACAATGTCGGAGGGGGCGCCAGAGGCTTAAGAATGCCCGCAAATGGCTGCGGCCCAGTGTCCCTGTCAAGCCCTGGCTGCCTTTCCTCAGAGCTGGCCTGTACTTGGCCTAGAGCCAAGCCTGCCCTTGGCCCAGAAACAGCCTTGCCAGAGCAGAGATATGGGAGGGGGTGCCAGGGGCTTAAGAAGGCCCACAAATATTGTGGCACAAATATACTTCTTAAAAAAAAAAAGAACGAGCAAGGCTGGGTAAGAAGCTAGCATTTTATACTAGTAATACTTTGGACTAGTAAGTTCAAGCCTTGTAGTCATTGAATCTTTGTCAAGGCAGACTTGTTCCAATCATGCAGAATTTAAAAGGAGAACAACCTGGAGCCCTTATTCACAATGCTAAGAAAGAAGACCAGCAGGAAGTCTAATATTCCATTAGCACAGGAAAGAGCAAAGTTAAAGCTTATAGCCAACCAAATTAAGAAGCTGAGAGCTGAGGAAATGAGTGAAGTTCAAAGCAATTTTAGACCCACCAGCCAAAAGAGCTCTGATAGAATTTAATGAGATAATAAAATTCACTTCACTGTCACTGAGTGTTTCCTACATATGGAACCGAAGTGTTCTTCATATATGAGATTGAAGTTGCAATGTTGTATATTGTCTGTATCAATCCCAGGAGCAGCAGAAAACCACTGAATTTGTAAAGCACTTTGAAGCCACCTGATTCAATTTCCTGCTTTGAAACAAGTCTTCCTGAAAATGCATTATGAATCTGCTTCAATGGAATAATCTGATCGAAGCATTGTTGAATTGGAGTACTTTTTCAAAGCTTTGCATAAACTAATATATCATTGCTGTGATTCCTTGGGTTTTCAAATATTGCCTCAAGGGGTAACTATAAATATTGATGCAAATGTTCTTGAAAGCATGAATAATATCTTCTTCAGTGTGCTATTTTGAAAGAAAACCCCAAATTCGAGAGAAAATTTAAACCTATGTAATTTTTAAAAAATCCTTTCAACCTGACAGAAGGTTAGAACTAATTATATAAGAGGGCCAATGCTCTGTTTACTCTCCCAGGATAATTCTCCAAAGTCCTGCACAGGACTTGGCAAAATTATCTGGGGGGGTGAATTTGGCAAAAGAAAGTTTGAATGTGGTGAACCTGATGAGAATTGCAAAGAAAAAAAATCCATAAAAATTCCTCCTGTGTTGGTTTATGGCCATGACTCGTGATGCTGTTGATTGCTCCATTCTAAGCCCTTTGCCTCTCTCTCACTTCCTTCTCTGTCAAATAACTCAGATTCTCCCCTAGCATAAACCAGTGATGGCGAACCTATGGCACGCGTGCCAGAAGTGGCACGCAGAGCCATCTCTTTGGACACGCAGAGCCATCACCTGTTTCTCTTCCGGGTTCTGGAGCGCGCATATGCACGGCCCACCTGCACTTTCATTTTCATTTTCCTCACAGAGCTTCTGGCAAGAACATGCAGTCTGGATCTTCCCTCTCTCCTCCCAGGCAAGCAGCAGGAGAGCAGTCCGTGCAGCGAGGAAGGGCTCCAGCTGGAGAGGGGCATTTTCCCCTTTGGGGACGGGCGGCGGGGCAGCCACTGCCGCCTCCCCTTGCCCCAGGCAGCTGGGGAGGGACCCTTCATCCCAGGGGACCCGAAAGGCTGCCAAGCGGAACCGGCGCATGTGCACAGGACAGCTGGTCTTGTGCACATATGCGGAAATCCAAAGCTGTGCGCATGCGCAGACCAAAATCATGTGTTCTTTCAGTTTCTGCACGCAGGCTCACTTGCTTCTGGTTTTGACACTCGGTGCCAAAAAGGTGTGCCATCACTGCCTTAAACTTTTGATCATCCTTTAAATCAAATTTTGTACCCTTCAAATCAAATTTCACTTGTCATTTGCAAGTAGAATGGTTCATATCGATCAGGGATTTCCAAACTTGGCAACTTTGCGACTTGTGGATTTCAGCTCCCAGAATTTCTTGGCCAATCATACTGGCTTAGTAATTCTGAGACCTGAAGTCCACAAACCTTAAAGCCATGTTTGCAGAGCCCTGATGTAGATAATATAGAAATCCATTAATCTGTTGAAATTAATTTTGGTGAGGGTTTCTAGAGCCTTCGATCAGAACATGGAAACATAGCAGTAGAAGGATTTCCTGGGGTCCAAATGAGTCTATCTGTGATAGGCCTATAAGATCTGCCCCCTAAACACTGTCATTTGGGTGGGGTATGGGTTTTATTGTTCATTCAAGAGAGAAGTAACTCAATTGTTCTGACTGACTTTGCAATGGTAAGTTATTTGACAGAGGAGGAGGAGGCCTTTCGGAAATCAAGAATGAGAACTGGAGTTATGCTTTAAGAAATGTCAGCATGTCTCATGCCAGGGGGCTAGATTAAATACAGGGGTATGGTAGCATTAGCAGGTATGGGAATAACAAAGATGTGCAAATACAGCTTTTAACTGTGGGTGTAACTGAATAGTGCGGGAAGAACTATGCCTGGCTCTACCTTACCAGCAAGTGGTGTTAATTTTTCAATTCTGTGACAGTCCCAATAATCTAGTGGGTTGGAGAGCAAGGATTTAAAACGATATATCATGAAAAAAATTAACTGCTATTTAAAGGGGATACTCTTAATAGCTGAACTCACTTATGTGCTATACATTATAACCCTGCCTTCAGAGCTACATTAGCTTAAAACTCGAAGTGTAATTCTTTTGCTCTAGGAAAATGAGTGGAGTCATTTCCTATTCTCTGAGTACCCTGATCTAGGCTTTTAGGAAACTAAAATTGACCTCCTCGTGCCCTTTGGATGTCTGTTTGAAATGTGAGGCATGAACTTGTAGAAAAGGTGACAGCTGTGAAACGGATTGTCTTTCATTTGTCATCCCCAATGGGTGCGTTTCTACTGATTTCAAGAAGGAACTCTGAAATGTTGTGGGGTTGGTCTGTCTAATTTTCGGGGGTTTCCCCCCCACACACACACTTTTGGCCTCCTTGCAAGTTTTTAAATAGGATTGGGTAATCCTTTGGGGCAGTAGGGGGCAGTGCAGAGCTATAGAGTGGAGGACGTCGTGAATCAATCTCCTGAAAACTTCAAGGAAAATGATATAGAAGGAAGACTTCTGACCAGGAGTCTTCTTGAGTACACTCTGTTTGCTCATATTCTTCATCCTACTGCTAATGGCAGTGGAGGGGACTAATATTAGCTTGATTATTACTGTTCTTCCTTGTTTTCCTTGCTGCTTTCTCTTCTCTGAAACTACAGCCTCTCCAATTTTGTCCTGCACCTTGTTTCTTTCTTAGCTGCTGCCGATCTTGAAAGTCCCTTGCTGGCACAGAAATCTTTATGCTGGTATGAAGGACAAAGTAAGCTGAAAAGACCCGAGGCTTCATATGCAAATAATTTTAGCATTTCCCTCAATGGCAGCAGCTTATAAAGGAAAGTTATCTCCAGTTTTATGACGTCTAATAAGAGGCAGCTTGTGAAAAGTGAAATAATCTGTTTCTGTTGGCGAGCAGCAGTGCGATCAAAGGCTGAAATCTACAAACCAGATATATATATATATATATATTTGGAGCACGGCTCAGAATGTTCTCATAGATAGCAAAGGGTTTTTTTTTAATGAGATGATTTCTCAGGATGATTTGGGCACTGAGCACATAGCGGAGGTAGGAAGTAGCTGAAGACTATTTTTAAAAGTCTACTGGATGGAAATTGGAGGCCTTTGGGGTTAGCAGTGCGTGGGCAACATGGGTTTTCACGAGAAAAGGCTTGCTGTATCGCTTTCAACATTTGAAATATTAGTTTGTTTTCCCAGAGCTAGGAGGACAACTGGTCTTCTAAAGGAGAAGAAAGTTTCCTCCTGTGGTATAAATTAGTCATTGGTGCACCACAACTTGTGACAGGGAGAGGTGGGCCAAAATATGATAAGGGATCAGCCAGTACCTGCCCATATACTGTGTCCCTGACTGTTCAGAATGAGTTTTGCATTCCAGAATTAATTAGTTCCCTACTTTTTAATTTCCAGAGGAAAAATTCAATTTGTGGATCACAGCCAGTGGCAGTAATCTATTTTCAAATAGGGGTGCCATTTTCCATTACAGCCAAATGCAAAGTCTTGCCTGTTAATTCAGCATATAATATGAAGTCAGATAGCCATTTGAATGTTAAAATTACCATTTCCCCCTGTAAAGCTTTGAGTAGTGAGAGATGAACTCCCCTAGTTTACTTAGCATTTAGCTTTGGGGGCGGGGGAAATCCTCCTAGCTCATAGATCTACCATGAAATATATGGAATTTATTCAAAGTTAAGAAGAATCCAAAAGGTTATGATAGTCTTCTGAGCCACCTTTCCCGTGTGAATCTAGGACTTGTAAGTGGCACCACCGACTGACAGAACTCAGGCTTAAGTAAAATAGACTTCATCTGAACATAGTCAGTGGCTAGAATTCATAGAGGTTGTAATCTCAAGTGCCTTTCGATTTTTAGAGGATGTTGATTTTATCTAATTTGTGCTACTCTGAAAGTATTTTACAAAGTTTAATGATGGTTGTGTTATTTTCTGTATATTATATCCTCATCCCCTGACCCACAATATAAGACAGACGCATAATTTTCTTTGGTTCACTCTGGGTGCTGGAGTGATACATTTGGCGTTGCGGTTCCCAAAGAGGGTGAGGCCAGCACAAACAAGCCCTGGACAAAAAAAAGTCACTTAGAATTATATTCAAAATTCATTTGCAATACGAGAACATTAGCGTTAATACTTTCCAAGAACTTAGCAGTTTTCTTTTTCTCATTCCTTAGAAGGGCAGGTTTTAAATTCTCTCAAAAAATTTCAGAGGCTACTTGTAGCCCTAGACCAAAGGTGTGGCACTTTGAAATGGGATGTTATGAATATTTAAATCATAAGAACTGAATGTGCTTATTTGCTTTTATTCTTGGTTCTGAAAAGCCAGTCAGAAAAGACCCCTTTTCCTAAGTATTCCTTCTAAACATTTCCTCTGATCTGTTTTGTCATGCTCTGCCTTAATGTGCATTCAGTTGTATAGTTTCTTATACCATTGACTAAAAAAGACAAACAAGGTAACTTTTTCTGAAATAAGAAATGTATTATGTTGTGTTACAAATAA
>JANHGC010001764.1:570173-581328 GCA_027560395.1 Boaedon fuliginosus
GATAAGCAGTGTATAACATCTGAGTGCTATTGCTATCTATGTTGTAAACCGCCCAGAGTCCTTCGGGAATTGGGTGGCATAAAAATGTAATAAATAAATAAATAAATAAATATTTATCTGTATACACAAGCAATGTATAATCTTAATAATATAACGAACACATGCATTTTCAACATAGATACTTAAATATTTCTTTCCAGAAAGTTATTTGTAAGACAAAATATCTCTTGAGAAAAAAAAAAAAGTTGAAAAAATGACAGTTAGATGATCTGGATATGGTTCCAATTCTCTGTCTTAATTTCTGCCAAATGATCAAGAAATCAATACAATTGCACTGATCTGCTTGCACCTTGATCGACACCAGCAGCACAGCCAGCAAATTTATTTCCAAATATGCTTCCTTAAGCAGTCTGTGGGTTTCATTCTCTGGTGAAATTCAGGTCGTGTTGGCTAAGAAGCAGCCCCCTGAGCTTCGGTCCTTTTGCAGTTGGTTTCACCTGCCACTTTTTGATTACTGTTTGTCTGACAATCATGACTCAGTTTTCTCACCCACACAGATACCATCCAGTTAATAACCAGAACAATAGGCAAAGGTATTGCACAATTAATATGAAGGCAATACTGCTCATTAACCTAGCAATAACTATTTACTCTCTTTGAACAATTATCTTAGGTGTGTTTTAATTGAACTGATAGCTCAATACTCAATCTGATCTAATGAAGTGGGAACTGTGGAACCTTTGTAAAGTATTTGTTTTTGTTCTTTTTTTTTTTTTAAGATTTCCATCAGATACTATCTTCTAAATTGTCTAGCTACTTTTCTTCAGGCTGTGAGCTACATTCCTGAGTCTTAAATCAATACTAAACATTGTGCCTATCACGGTCTTATTATTTATTTGGTATAAAAGAAGCTCAAAGAAACAGAAACACAGAGAACATTTACAGTTCACTCAAAATAGCAATAGTTGAACAAGAATCCATCACAACAAATACACACACATACTTTGCTTTATTGCATTGTTTTCTCCCCATAAATCAGTTTTAAATTTCATGATGATAACGATATAGAACATTTTCTAGGGCTGAAAAAAACCTTACCCATTTGTTGGGTAAGCACTTTGTAGAAAATCAGACATACATTTTACACAGGGATGCAATTATTAATATTTATTAAATGGACCAGGACTTTTTGTAACATGACTTGCCATGTGAAATTGCCAATAGCCACCATGTGGCATTAACAAGAGATTCTCTCACCCTGAAGTTTACAACTGAGCAATGCATTTCAAGAAGGGGATGCCCTAAGCAAGAGCTGGTCACTGAGCAGAGAACTAATTTTGTCACTGCAGTTTCTTATGAAAATGAAAAAGGAGTATAAGAAGTGATTTTCCTTCTTTTGCAATGGATATTGTAGTTTAACCTTTCCACGTGCTTACTCTAGAGTCAAAAGAGAGGAACATTTCCATGAAAGAAGAACCTTGCTAGTTTCATCTAGTCTTTGATTTAGAACCATTCATTTAGTGACCATTCAACATTACAATGGCACTGAAAAAGGTGACTTATGGCCGGTTTTCTCACTTACAAGCATTGTACATTTCCATGGTCACATGGAGCCTTAGATATAAGCCTAAGATTGAAAATCAGGCTTGTCAGACGCTACACCTTTTCTATCCTGCTCTATGGAGTGGAGAGTTGGTCTCTGACAGCCACTTGAAGAGACTAGAAGCATTTGAAATGTGGATTTACAGGCTGCTGTTATATATACGTTGGGTTGACAAAATCAGAAATGAGGAGGTGATAAGCCACCTGGGAAAGCCAAGGGAAATCATCAAAACCATAAAAAAGCGAAAGTTAGAATATTTTGGACATGTGATGCAAGACCAAGAAAAATATGGCATACTTCACTTAATCCTCCAAGGAAAGATTGAAGGCAAATGAGGTCCAGGCAGAAGAAGAACGTCATGGCTTCAAAATCTAAGGGACTGGTTTGGACAAAGTTCAACAGCACTTTTTCATGCATCTCTTGATAAAAAATAGGATCGTCAACATGATCGCCATCTAATGATGGATATGGCACAAGAAGAAGAAGAATGGTCACATGATCACAATTTGATCGCTTGGCCACTGTTATGTAGTTATGATAACTAACCTGTCCCAGGTCATGTCATAATCATTTGTAGCCTTCCAAACCAGCTTCTGATAAGCAAAGGGAAGCCAGATTCACTTAATGACCACATGATTCACTTAATAATTGCAGTGATCCACTTAACCGTGGCAAAACGTCCTAAAATGACACACAGCTCACTTAATAATGGCCTTGTTTAGCAATGGAAATTTTGGGATGAATTATGGTCATAATGCAAAGTCAATCTATATTAGAATGCAGACTTTGCATATGATAGATTTCATCTCCTTTGTCCCTGAATTTTTTTGAGGGAGTAGAGTTCTAATAGAGTGGGAAGGAAAAGCTTCTCCTAAAATTCTTCCGCCTCCAAAAAAAACCAGAAGTCTACATTACAAAAACTGAACCATGATTTCCATCTTACCTCCTCTCAACTTCAGCACAGATTTTTAAAAGAAAAAAATCCCATTAATAATTTTAATTAAATGCACACACACACACACACACACACACACACACACCTTGCCATATGTAACCTTTTAGACAATTTAAACTAATCCACCCACACTCACCTTTAAAATAATAAATTGCTTCCAGGGTTTGTGGGTTTTTTTAAACTGTTATTTTTACTGTTTCCCTGTGCCAAAGAAAATAGCAACTGGGACTCTCTTTTGAAATCATTACGTACTGTCTGACTAAATGATCATTCAGCCCTCTAACTGTGAAAACCAGCTTGTGCCCTAGTAGATGCTCTGGCTTCCATAATTGAGGTCGGAAAGTATGATGGAGAAAAGAGCAAACGAAAACTTATTAGCTACAGGAGCCTTGGTGGCCCAGTGGTTAGAATGCAGCAGTACTGCAGGCTAATTCGGCTGACTGCCAGGGGTTTGGTCCTCACTAGCTCAGGGTTGACTCAGCCTTCATTCCTTCCATGGTCTGTAGGAGGAGCCAGATTGTTGCAGGCAATATGCTGACTGTCGATCCCAAAGGTGCTTTTTTCAAGAGGCAACTGGACTTTCTGGATTTTCTTTTAAGACTTTTCCGTTCTCATCCAAGAAGCTTCTTCAGCTCATCAAAGCTTCGAAAAAGCTCGTTCAGCTTCTTCAAAGAAGAACCAGAAAGTCCAGTTGCCTCTTGAAAAAGCACCTTTGAGACAACCATGACCTGGATGACTGAGAATCTCCATAGGCATGCTGACTCTATAAACCACTGTGAAGCATGCTTTACTGTGTTATGTATATCTCTAAGGGATATTGCTATTGCTACAGAATTGGAAAAGTTGTGGCTGAAAGAGAAAGAGAGAGAAAGCATCAGTAGAAGAATGGAGAAGATCAAGGACCTTCTGAAGACACCAAGGAGGTCTTAGCAGCTTCAGGAACTAGGAAAATGATCAGGGAAAAGAATAAGCAGCAAGGTGTGTAGAGCCCAGCATAACACTTTGATCCACTTGGGCCTGTAAGATTTGGGATATTGTGAGCAATTTTTATGGTTGGTTTAGTAGAAGCGGTAAGTGGGTCAGAAACGACAATAGCTGACACAGCGCAAAAGTGGGAGAAACAGTTTTATTCCTGCACGTTTTTCTTCACTGCAGAAATGTGGCAGCTCTCTGCATTAACATTAAAATTGGACAATTTGTTGTTGTTTTGCAGCAGAGGGAGATTCCTAACTCCATGTAAGCAATGTGTCCTTACCCTACTACCTTGAGAAAAACATTACTGATTAGACCAAAGTTGATTCTTCTTCTTAATCAATTTCTCAAAAAATGCACCATTTAAGGCGCATCACGGTTGCAGTGATTTTGATCATGGCAGACAAGTGGCAAGTTGACCAGACTCCTTGAAGGGAAACAACATCCACTAGCTTACTTTTCAACTGCTTGGATCCTTTTCATAGGAATCCCTGCTCAGTATGTTTTTTTAATGAAGACAATGTTTTAAAGAAAAATAACTTTGATCACTGCTAGACCATCCAGAGATTAGTTGTAATTGTATCCAGGCAACAGTTGTTCTCTGGCACTGTAATTTTAATGAAAGTTCATATAATCTGCTTCTTTGTATGGCAAACCCTAATGTACAGATGTTGTCAGAAATTAAAGTACATGCAGTTTGTTTTAATCTACTTTCTGCTGGAGCTCGACTAGCACAGAATGAAAACAAAAGATTATTGCATTAAGAAAGCCTTTGAGCAGAGCAAGGGGTCACAGGAATTTGAAAGTGACTTAATTGATAATATTTCTACTGATTATATTTCTTGTTTTTCCCCCCTATCAACTTAGTGTTCCCCTACAATGATTTGATGAAAAGTCACTGAAAACAAAAGGACGCACAAACAATAAAGTTTGTCATATAAGGCAAAAAATATTTCTGAGGTTTTCTCTCTTTTCAATTAGTAGTCAAAAGAAGCGTTTCCACTAATTCAAAATGTGAATTAAGTGAAATGTGAGGTGGTTTTTGAATGACATTACAATTGATCTTGATTCAGTGTTATTTCCCATATGCACTAGCTAATTGTCAAAATGAATTATTTTCATTTTTATAATAAGAAAAAAATTGAATTGTTTCCTTGCCAACTTTGAGAGATATGAATTGGGTTCAATTTTTAATTCGGACATGATTCAATTGGTGAAATATTGTCGGTCTTATCTTTTTTTTTTCATGTTGAGAAAGCTTGAATGAAACACCCATGGGTAGATGGGTAAAAACAATTAAAAATGTGGGTTTTTTTGCTTCAGTTGGATGTTCAATATTACTATTATCTTAATAGCTGCTGTTTGTGTTTGAACACAGTACAATGAAAGATCAGTTGTATTCAATGCTAAAACATTACTTATTTGTCAAGTTAAAACAACAGTGGTCCTCTTGAAATCAGCCACATTGCTCTTTTGCCATTGCTTTAGATTTCGTATGGTAAAACAGAAACAGAATAAAAAGGTGAAGCCACACCAACAACCTGAATGAATGTAGTCTGGGATTCCGTGAGTGACTAAGCAGAAATCAGCCGATATCTGACTAATAAGACAAGTGAGACAAAAGACTCTTTTATGGTGTGATATTTGTGTCTAGCTTCCCACCTGGTACATTGGGTGTTGATCAGTTTTGTTTTCTTGTGTTTGTTTCTTAAAGGTACACTTGCATAGACCTAAGAGGAAGAGCCCATTATTTTCTCTTTTTCGAACTTATCCAATGCTGTCAATCAAATTGCATTAACAGAGGGATACAACCAAGTTCAAGTGAGGTACTAATACCCCTCTATAAAGCCTTAGTAAGACCACACCTAGAATACTGCATCCAGTTTTGGTCACCACACTATAAAAAGGGTGTTGAGATTCTAGAAAAAGTGCAGAGAAGAACAACCGAGGTGATTAGGGGACTGAAGACTAAAACTTATGAGGAACGGTTACAGAAACTGGGCTTGGCTAGTGTAATGAAGAGAAGGACCAGGGGAGACATAATCGCTGTGTTCCAATATTTGAGGGGCTGCCACAGAGAGGAAGCAGTCAAGCTATCTTCCAAGTCACCTTCCAAGGCCAGAAAAGGAATAATAGATAGAAACTGAACAAGGAGAGATTCAACCTGGAAATAAGGAGAAATTTTCTGACAGTGAGAACCATCAACCAATGGAACAGCTTGCCTTCAGAAGTTGTGGGACCTTCATCACTGAAAGCTTTCAAGAAGAGACTGGACTGCCAGAAATGGTGTAGGGACTCCTGCTTGGGCAGTGGGTTGGACAAGATGACCTAAAGGTCCCTTCCAATTCTATTAATCTGTTTAAATGCTACACTTTCCTTCCAGCTTTTTAAAATAATAAACACATAAATAATCATCACAAGCTTGAACTCTACTCCCGATCATTTTATTCCCCTAGTTTTCCTGACAATGCAATAAACTGGGGTTTGACATGGCCTTTTTCCCATAGGCACTGTTTCTAGATCATCCAGAATTTGATCCAAATGATAAATTGGTGTCTGGAAGTGACTGCACAAGCGTGTCTGGGCTGCAACACTGCCTACAAGTAAGAAAGAGCAGATTGCAAGTTGTGTTTCTCATTCCCACTCCTACAGATAGATTTGCTTCTTCCAAAAAATTTTTATTTTTTTTATTTCCTGCTGGAGTTTTCAGTAATAATGGTAATTCTCTGAGCCTCATGTTCCTTGACTTCTAACTTTAGGCAAGGTCAGTGAGGTGCTGCTACTGCTTGGTGAACTATCCTTGTGAAACCTGCATTTAAAAAAAAACAACTGGTTTGATTTTTTGTTTCATTATATGTAAAATTTACATTATACAGTAAAAATATTTCAAATGATCAGCATCTTTGATTGCACTTTAGATCAATTGAAGAAGAGGTTTGCAAACTCTTACAAGCTATCAAGTTGTGCCTAACTTGATTCAGAGTACAGTCTCATCATGACTACACAAAACCAAATATACAGGAAAAAATGTTACCATTTCCCAATGCATTTGGAGAGCTATAACCTCATTGATATAGAACAGAAAAGGAAGCTTTTGGTCCAAGCAGGGACTCCTTAGCAAAGGTGCATCACTGAAAGAAAGAGAGATGTGGTGCAGATCTGATAAGTCTACTTTTCTGGTCACAGACTAGTCAATGGTAATATATTTATGCCTCATTGTTTTCCCCACCTTTTAAAAGAATTTGTCAGCCTATCCATTTTTCCCCCCAGCTGCGATTCTCTGTATCAGTTACGGTTTTCCAGGAGAATAAATCTGATCATTTCACACAATCTTTTTGATAGGGTGGTTCAATTAATTTTGGAAATGATTCTTTTAGATCAAGTGCCACCAGAAAATGCAGGAGGAAAATACCACGTAGCAATTTGTTTCTAAAAAAAAAAAACACACTCCTTCAAATCAGGTTGTTCTAGAAATAGTGGAAGGAAACACGGAACCATCCCAGAGTCAAAAAACAAACAAAACACCTACTTCAACAACTGCATTCTTGAATTCCTACCTTAGTCTGGCTTTACAGGCCTTTCTAATGGTTTGCAGAGTTGCAAACTACTCTATAGAATGAATAAGCTAGAACAATCACCCAGCCTCAAATTTCAGTTCCTTTCTACAATCCTGGCTTAAGGAAAAAAGCACAGATGCAGTCAGTTTTCTTTTTCTTGACCTTTAAGGTTTGAACTCAGAAAAGGTAGTACGTTTATTTTTAAAGCACTATTATGGATCTTGAAAATTATAGCAATAGAACTGTAGATGGATTTGACATAGTTTTGAAAAGAGCTGGAAAATTACCCAAGTTACTAGCCCCTTGGACAGAGAGTACATATCTATGTTCTCAGAAAGCTTTTTTTAGGCAATTAAAATCCACATGTGCCCATAAAATATTTACATTAGCCGCAGACAGATGTCCATATAAAGTTTACTAACACTCAGTCCGGTTCAGCTGTAAATTTTCATACAGTTTTAGAAAACAATGACTTGGAAGTCCCTGAAAAAGGGGCTGTTTTAAAGTGGTACCATTTCCTCCCTTAGCATAAACCATCAGCTTGAAGAGCATCCAGAATCCAATATGAGTTAACTTTAAAACTTAATTTAAACCAAAAACTACTAAGCAACTTCCAGTGCCTAAGAGGCCCCAGGAATCCAAGAATTGTTTTGGTTGCTTTAACTCTCTTTTTAAATAAATTGATCAGTGCAATTGCTTTCCAAAGCTCTTGGATTCCAAGCAGTTTCCTGCATCTGTGAGGGTTATTTTCTCTCTCCCCTTTTTAGGGGGGGTGGGGTAGGAGAGGGGTGAGTTAAATCAATCTTTAAACACCCTTTTAAGACGTAAAGCAGACGTTTACCACTGTTCTTGTCTCCATAACAAAAGGATCCATCTCCCAATTTGTCAGCCTCTCCATTTTTCCCCCAGCTGCCACTCTCTATACCAGTTAAAGTTTTAAAGGACAATAAATTTGAGCATTTTGCACAGTGCTTTTCATAGGGTGGTTCAATTTATCTCCATTCCTAAGAAAGATGAATGTTGTCACTCTCTGCATTGTGTAGTTTTGCATTATGGGAATGAAAGCGACGGTTTGAGAGCGTTTATGAAGGCACAAGCTCAGATGTCACCAGTGCATCCAAATATGGATGAGGCATCACCTGGCAACTGCCATCTGTTGAGTGTTTCATGACAGCTGTATCTCTTGACCAGAACTAGTGCAGATAATCAGAGGAGGCAGAACAGACACACATATGCACACACACACACACACACACACACAGATAGAGACACACAGACGGCATACATCTTGTTCTCAAAGCCTGCGACTCCAGCTTTAATGGCGCTGTAATGATTTTCTAACAGACACAGTGGTATTCAGCTTTGATTTAGAGCAAATAATAAACGACAGCACGGTGTAGAAGTGGCAGCTAGGAATTCCTAATACCCATGGTTAGTCTTGGATGAGTGCTTATGGCTGCTTATGTGTTGCCCTCAGAGAGATATTCTTACTAAATGAAAGTAACTTATGTGTCTGGGGTTGCGTGTGTGATCTCTCTCTCTCTCTCTCTCTCTCTCTCTCTCTCTCTCACTCTCACTCTCTCACTCTCTCATCTACTCTCAGAAAATAAACCTCTAGAAAAGGTAGCTTTGAAGAAGGTTGTAATTCTGAGGGGGACGGGGATTGTTTTTGGCACTTGGCAAAACTCTTCATTTAATAATCACATACCCATTTGGCTTCAAAGGTATGCAATATTCCATACACCCCCACACAGAGACCCTTCCGTGCATGGCATTTATCATATTTGTACAGAGAGCGAGAGGGACACCACACACACATTGCCATTATCTTCAGGCCACTCTCCCTTTAACCCAGCTCTACTCTCCTCCCACCACCCTCAATCTACAAAGCTGCCATCTGGCTCTCCTGTTTATGATGCAGCTTCTCATAAGCTGGAGGCCTCCCAAAAGAGAGGCTGCTGCCTGGTAGGGTCACACAACAAGAGACATGGATGGTAGA
Source organism: Boaedon fuliginosus (assembly GCA_027560395.1). Taxonomy (NCBI): domain Eukaryota; kingdom Metazoa; phylum Chordata; class Lepidosauria; order Squamata; family Lamprophiidae; genus Boaedon; species Boaedon fuliginosus. Next base: position 579,260 of record JANHGC010001764.1, read on the forward strand.
GTGATTGGGAGGTCAAAGTCAAATCTGCTTTGAAGTAGTGGAAAAGCTTCCCATCTACTCCCCGCCTCCACCCTCATTTTCTCCCTCTTTCTTTCTTCTCCCTCTCTCTCTCTCTCTCTACCTCTCTCTCTCTCTCTTTCTGTGTGTGTGTGTCCCAACAACCCTATAATCCCTATTTGCTGTCATACCATTGGACTAAAGCATAGGTACAAAACTCTTAGTAAAGAAGCAGGCAAGTAACAACTATATTAGTTCATCCTTTCCTTTCTTTGCTATGAATCTACCTTTAGTAATTACAGTTTGCATGTAGAAAAACATTTTTATTCACCTGACATTTATTTGCCACAACACAACAGTACTGTTCCCGGATTATAGCCACCAGTGTGAATGGCATGGGTGTTCATTCTGCATATTTTATAAAATATTAAGAGCAACGCTTCCTTTTCTCTCTCTCTCTCTCTTTCTTGTATTCTACACAGTACAAAAAAGGGATTCTAAGATACAGTTCCTGGAGAGACCTGGATAATTTGGGGAAATAGAATAAATGTTCAATATGTTATATTCAAAAACAGCATATATTTCACCCCAGTATTGGTTGTACAGGTAGACCACAACTGAACCCAAAATTTCTACTGTTAAGCAAGACATTGGTTTTGCCCCATTTTACGACCTTCCTTGCCACAGTTGTTAAGTGAATCCCAACTCTTGATACCCGATTATCTCCGTTGACTTTGCTTGTCAGAAGGTTGCAAAAGGGGGAAATCACATGACCTTGGGGCACAGCAATGGTCGCAGATATGAACCAGTTGCCAAGCACCTGAATTTTGAGTACATGATCCTACAAAGGTTGTAACTGTGAAAAATGGTAATAAGTCACTTTTTTCACTGCTGTTGTAAGTTGGAATGGTGACTAACTGAACTGTGGTAAATTGAGGACTACCTGTGGTTTATAGTTGGAGGAAATGGGCTGCCTATGCAGAAGACTTAAAAGGTAACAGCTACTTAGTTCATTATGAGACTTTTCAAAATCTTCTACCCTGGACAAAGAAAGGTCTAAAGCTTCCTGTCTTATAGGTGTTTCCCCCACAAAAAGTGGGACATGAAAAGGGAGTCTCTTTCCTATTAATGAAAGACAGATGTGGAATAGTAAAGAAAACAAAACATTGCTGACAGAACTTAAAAACTGTTGTAGTGCCCTGATTTAGCCTTGCATACAGAAGACTAGGTTATATAGTTCATTGGGAGACTTTGAGCAAGTTGTTCCCTTCCAGGTCAACTCACCTCAAAGTGTTGAGGAATAAAATTTAGGGAGCACCTCTTTTCATGTACACCGTCTTGAGCTCCCCAGAACCAGAGAGAAACAAGCACAATAAAAATAAATTGCTTTTCCACTGTTTACACCAGCAGGCCTGTGGAACCCAGAACGGGATGGAGCCCATAAAATGGCTTGTGTGATGTGTTGTCGCCGGAGGTGGGGGCTATTGCCATATTTTCTGGAGTATAAGACACTCCAAAGTATAAGACCCACACAGCTTTTGGGGAGGAAAACAAGAAAAAAAAATCTGCCTCTGCCTCTGCCTCCCACCAATTTGCCTCCTTGCAGCAAACAGCAAACAGCATGATCAGCTTCAGCAGAGCCTGATTAGCACAAGCAGCTGATTGTCAGTTGGATCAGCCTCCCAACGATCAGCTGTTTCAGCTGCAGGGATCACCATTGCCTATTGCTATTTCTGCATATCCCATTTTTGGCCCCCACATCCCATTTTTGGTCTCCGCGCACCCCATTTTTGGCCTCTGCATGTCCTATTTTATACCCATTCCAATCCATGCCACCCAGAACAGGCTGAAAATGGGACACACAGAGGCCGAAAACTGGGCATGCAGAGGCTGAAAACGGGATGCGGAGGCCAAAAATGGGGTGCGTGGAGGTGGCAATAGGTGATGGTGATCGCTGCAGCATGAAAAAGTGATTGTCGGGAGGCCGATCCAACAGACAACAGCTGTTTGTGCTAATCAGGCTGTGCTGAAGCTGACCAGGCTGTTTGCTGTATGCTGCTTGCTGCAAGAAG
>JANHGC010001764.1:668693-689185 GCA_027560395.1 Boaedon fuliginosus
GCTGTGCGCCGGATATCCGCCACGCAGCTGTTCTGTCAGAGTGCTTGCAGAGACGCACCGAAATTTTTGAATCGATCGCGCACAGCGTGCTTTTGACAGACATTCAGAAAGCGCGCCCACGAAGCGGGTAACCAGCGAACCGGTAGGAACCCACCCCTGTTTTTAACATACCATTTTGGATTCAGCTTCAAGGAAAATAAAATTATTTAATGTAAATGGTTCAGTTGGGTTACATTAAACGTGGAGCTAATAGTGACATTTTGTTCAGTCAGGTAAATGTATGTGTATCATATTTAAATGAGGCTATGTAGATAGCCTCACACAACAATGAATATTTGAATATTTTGTGATTGAATTTTGTATAGACTAAGTAAGTATATTTTTAGAAAAATGAAGACAATGAAAAAAGAAATTAATCTAAAGCAGTGTCTCTGTATATGGAAAACTTATGACTTCAGAATAATTGCTTAGAGTGGGATTATCTATCATATCTCCCAGCATTAGAAACAAGTTAATGCAATTTTTATAAATGTCTATGAAAAACATTGGCATAAATTCAGAGCGTCTAGATAAAAATGTTGACATTTCCCCCCAAAAGATAAAAAAGTAAGAAAGATTTATAAGTAAAATGGGTAAGTAATGCTTTCAAGCACCCACAGGTAAATTAACACTTAATTATAATAATTTGTCAGATACTTCTCTTGAACTTGGAGTTCCTATGTCATTTGGAATATTGTCAAATCTTCATGATAAGCATTCACTCTACATTACTTGAACTTCCTGACTCCAGGATGTTTCAGGATAGTAGTGTGATAAATACTGGGTGGTAATATGGAACTATAGATTTTTTCTCAATGACTTCCTTAGTGCTAAGGAATGTCCTGTCACCAGGTGTGTATATTTGATAAAGTTTATCAATTTATCAGCCTTGAAGTAGAACAGCCCTTTCGCCAGGCACAAAAGCGACAGATGGGATGACCCAATATGCATCTATTACAATATGAGCATTGTGAAAGTATTTCCAACCAATGTCTGGATTCATGGGAAAGTGATGTAGATTCAGATATGGCATTTGTCAGAACCAGGGTTTTTACATGGTTCAGTAACGTGGAAACACTTCATGTTTTTCAGATTCACAGTATGCTTTGTGACTGCAGCTGTTGCCAACCCTGTCAAAATCACAGCATCTGAAAATTTAGCACCCACATGGCTGTTGACCTTCTGACAGGACATCATTGCTCAGGTGCAAAGCTAACAGCTCACATGTGGACCCAAGGCCAAAAGGAGCACAATTTATTAAAATTAGTTTGAAAACTGCACCAGTAATCTCCAAATCTGTTTTGCTATTAGAGTCCCATATAACTAGCTCAATTTAAATACAGAAAACATTCAGAACATTGTATAAAGTTAACAGAGAAATAGTTTTATTCTGGTCTGTGGAAATAAAATGCCCATAAGGAATCCAGATGAAACTTTAGCACAGAGTTCCTCAATTCTACATCCAATAACACCCTTAACTGCATTGTACTAGATTGGTTTGTATTATTGGACTCAAAGAGAAATAGAAATGTAGTTTATGAAGTCCTCTTTTACCTGAGTTTAGCTAATTTGCATGCCTTAACAAAAAATAATTTTTAAAATGGCTAAAAAGAAGTAACCCATTTCAAGCACTACCTATGCCAGAATATTTCATTAACAGCTCATTGAAAATGCCTGTGGGAAAATAGCTTACACGCATCCTGTGGCATGTGGTTTTGCCAGGTTGTTGCAGCTTATCTCCTGCAGATATTAACTGAGAAAATGCAGGTGCCTTCAGGGAAACTGATGTCATGTGGTGTGCAAGAGGAACCAGTTCTCCAGAATATTGGTGGCACACCTTTGAGTCTCCTCAAAATGCATGGACATGATTTAAGACAACAGACTATCATTTTTGTTTTGAGACTTTGTTTATTTCAATTTAAAATATGTTAATACTACTCCTGGACAGCATAGATGGAATCTTGGCAAGTTTTTCAAGAGAAGGGATTTTCTGGAAATAACACTGATCTAAAAAAATACCCCCAACTTTGTAACAATCATCCCACAGTGAAGCAAAAGTATTCTATATATGCTCCATAAGCAGTCTCTTCTTCTTCAAGATTTTTCCAGTTCTTGGTCTTATTTCTGTTTTAGAAATAAGCTTTGGAACCTAATCCATACTGTATAACCAACAGTGCAAATAGGATCCACAGGACTATTGCTGCACAGCTGTTGGATCAAAGTGTTTGCAGAACACCATGAAGATTTTGAAGGCGATCCCACGCAACGCGCTTTTGACAGCCAATCGGGAAGCGCGTCCAAAAAGCGGGTAACCACCAAACCGGGAGAAACCCATCTCTGGAAGTGATAGTGTAAAGAATATAAGGACTCACCTTGAAGGACAGGAGGAAAGGTTGCTACCAAAGCAAATAAGAGGGGTTTGAGCCTTGGCCAAGAAAATAATTTGAGAATGACCCATCCACCCGCAGTTCACACAAAGATAATGTGAGAGAGGAAGAAGCACTTTTAGGCCTGAAAGATGCTGTCACTATTGCAGTTATAATACAAAATAATCCTGCCCTCTGTAGCTTTGGTTTCTTAGTCTGGTCTAACTATTGGGCTAGACAGGTTGAAAAAAATGTACACATTTCCTTTCTGGTAATTCGTTTTGCATGATTGGCCATAAGCAGGATGGCAACTATTTTCTGAATCCATGGAAACCATATTCTTAACATTCCAGATGTGCCTGGATCTATTTGGTGGTTCCCCTCAGTTCTTGCTTGCAGGCAAATGATATTTCTTATAGATCTTCCAATTCACCATCATTAATATTTTGTCATGTTGTTTCTAATCTGATTGTTTCTAATCAGTCTGTGAGATCTTCTTGCAGCAGCTAACCAGATGTTTCATTTCTTCAGCTTCTTTGCACAAGCAGTATTCGCTGTTCGTCATTGTCTTCTCACTTCTGGCTTTGTATGCATTTGTTCCTAAGGCTTGGTCTTGTGAAGCCAGAATTAACCCCACTGTATCTTTCCTCAATGTTGTTGCTTTTATCCATTGTCAGATCTTGTTGTTATCTGCTTTTCTGACTCTCGATGACTCCGAGTGAGTCACAACAATAGAAAAAAAAATCAATAAAATCAATAACATATTTTAAAAGAAGAAAGATAAAGGATGGCAAGCACAATAAAGTCAGGGGTCTTACTGCCTCTGACCAAAGGTTTGGATCTTTCTATCTGTGCTTTAACTTATACAAACTATTGCCTTGATTTCATCTAAAATTCTATGCATGAATTTTAACTGTTGTACATGTTTTAATGTTGATTTAGTCTCATAAAGCTAAATAAATATCTTATGAACTCAGGAAGAAAACAAATGTGCCGTTACAGTTTACAATGAATGCAAGACTCATGAACTTCTTTATACTTTTGTGTGATTGGCATCCTACTCATTAATATACAGTTTGGGAAGAATAATTTCATACATTTTATCATTTATCTGGTAATAAAGGTTCTAAGAAGGAAGGAAGGAAAGAAGGAAGGGAGGGAGGGAGGGAGGGAGAAAGAGAGGGAGGGAGTTATGACTGCAAAGTCTACCCAAGTGCTTGAAAACATTTAATCTTTCATCAAGTTTTAATTTAAAAAAAGAGTGTGCATCTCTTTTGTTCATTGTCAAAATGCTTGCTGAAATTCATACCCTACATATTGTACTGACATACTGAGTGCATAAACAAAGACCCAATCATTTGGATGCAGTTGCTGTGTCAGCTCTCCTAACTGTATTTATGTGACAAGAGTTAACATTATGACATTAATAATTTCATCAGATTACATATATTTGCTTCACTAACAAGCAAGCTATTCTTCATAAATTGTCTGTGACCAATAGAGTTCCCCTTTGGAAGAGAGCCATGAATTCCAGTTTTCAAATGAAAACAACCTTATCAAAAGTTTGATTTCACTGTTCAGAAGTTCAGAAGGAAGGGTTTTGCAAGGAGGTTGGGGGAGGCAAAACAAATCTCTAAATATTTGCATTGAGCCAGACTTTATAAATCCTCCATTTCCTGTCAATAAGCAACAAAATAATAGCTGCAGCCTTACATAAAAATGGTCAACTCAGGAAATATAATAATTTTGTCCAGCTGTTCTGTGCAGAAATAGCTGCGGGTTAGGTTCACTTTAACTTTGGAAATCACCGAAAGCTTGGTAGCAATCATTTCTTTGATTTATAGTTGTATATCCATTGCAATGGATAATAAGGACACTTGCTACTTCCTAATTCTGAAAGGCCATTAAACCTGAACCTTGTTGTATATTTCATTCAGTGAGGAAAACAATCAAGCAGCAATATGTTGTAGTTTAGAGAGATATATTATTAGCATTTATACTCCGTAGTCCAATAAACCACTATTACCTAACACTCTCCTAGCTACTGAGGTGTCATTTTGTGCTATAATATAGAAATGCTGGGTGGAAAATCCCCCATCAAAATGAACTATATGCATTTTAAATGCTGCTTTGTAGGGCATTACATGCAAAATGTTTTTTTTTTAATATAATAAATATAACGTAAACCCAATTTAAATCTTCAGAAAAATGCAGATGTTTTCTAGGTTTTATATTTGATGAGTGCATCATATGTAAAATCTAGGAAACATCTGAATGTTTGAATTTTTCATCCACCCAAAATATACAGAAATATACAAAACAATGCAATATAAAATATAAAATACACAGCAGCAATATACACCCAACTTCCTGTGCAGAATCAACGAGAAGGCAAGAAGGAAGAAGATGCCGTGTTTCTCCTTTTCCAGTTTCCTATTTTTTCCCCAGAAATATGAAATAACAAACATATTCAAAGGAATCTTAAATGCCTGAATTAATAACAATTAGTAGACAGGGTGAATAGACCCCTCGTTTCACAAGGTCAGGAGAACTAAAGCTGCGCTCCAGATGATGATTGAAGCACACAGGGAAGAACGTATGTAAAGAGACAAGCCTTGAGATACCCAAATACTGAGATGTTTTGAATTCTCCATGACATTTGGTAGGCAAAGATATTTTTATTGATATCGTTCAGTTATTCTGAAATGGTTGAGAAAGAACAGCTCATTTTAGTGGATCATTGTATCATCTTTTTAAACTGGAGGCTTTCCCCTTTCTTAGGCTGACAATACATAGGAAAGAAAAAAAAATAGAATCATTGAGTTAAAAAGAATTGAAAGTGTCTTCAAAAGTCATTCATTCAGCTCTCGGGAGATGCTGGCCATCCTTTCCTATAAAATCATTGCAACATGACTTCCATTTACATATAAATGAATCATTAAAGTAATGTAAAAATTATCAATCACACAAGCAGATTATTAAGAATTGGATTAAATTGCTGACTTCACTGTACATGAAATAAAGAATTATAACTTAAGTTATTTTTCTTCAATGTAAGTCCTGTGCGTTATTTGAATGATTTCTTACAGATTTTTTTCCCCATGTGTCCTGTTGGAATACATTTAACTTTGTCTTCTTCAATCAAAGCACAAATGAAGTCATATACCTATGTTTCATATAGCTAGTCAAGTATTTTGTAGGTTGCAAAATAAATCTTGCAAATCAAGGAGAATAAACATTTCCTAGTAGTGGGCAGGCAATATCGTTAAGCTTTTCTTGCAAAATATAACTGCTATACTACTGGAGATTGAATCAACAAAACTTGTCCTTCCAAAGTGTGCATCCAGTTATGTGTTTCATAAGGCTATAAAGCAAGGGTTTCTTTTTTCTTTTCTTTTTTTCAGCCCGCAGAACCCGTTCAATAAAAAAATAAATTCCCAGAATTCCTGCTCAAGAGACAAAGTTCTTGTGCTAGGAAACTGGTTGTATGTCTCATTGCACCCCATCAAGCTCTTATCAATCTGTAAGGTTCTGTGAAACACTGTTTGAAAAATCGTCACCTGGTTTTATGGATCATATTGCTTCTAAGCCCCCTTTTTTAGTTTGTCAATTCAAAAATACATGGACTATTTATGGGCAGTAGCCTCCTTTGCCTCCTAAATTATTTTTACCTTCAGGATTCTCATAAAAAAATGAGATATGAAGATTTCAAGATTCACAAATTTCATTTGGACTCCCAAATAACTATGTGCAATTTTGTATCCAGGAGTATTTGATCTTTTTAGATAAAACAGCAGCAGCTTCAACTAATAGGGGAGTAGAAGCCACGTTATTATTTTTTCATCTAACTTAGCTTTAGAAAAAAGGAAAAAGCAAATAAAAAGAAAAGATTTTCCTAAAGTTGGTAAGCTAATAATACATAGAATACAAACGTGTAATATTTTTTTTTCTAGATGCATGTAAACAGTAGAGTCCTTTGCTAAAGGACACAAGGACATTATGGTGCACAGAGAGGAGGTCCCAAATTAAGAGCTCAATTTTCATTGAATTGACCATGACTAACACTTCTTTTAAAGAGTAGAATAATCTTCCAAAACAGGTGTTTATAAATTTTATCTAGGTGATTAAAGGGCTGTATTTAATCACCACTTCTTATATATTAATGGCAAGCTTAGCAGTGATCGTTGGAGCAATATTATAAAATAATATTGCAAGATCCCATCTGAGTCGGTCACCGGACCAGAGGTTTTTGTCTTCTGAACTTTCATATCAGAGAGAAGGTCCCTGAAGATGGGCTCCTGCATGAGTCTGAAAGCTCAGAAGTCAAAACTTCCGGTCCCAGTGACTGACTCAGATTGGATCCCGCCACATTATTCTGGGACATATATATTCGCCTTCGTTCATAAAATAATATTGGTTATATTTTTTTAACAAATGCCACACAATCTTTTTTTTTAAGTACATCTTTTTCCTATGTGAAGAAAAACCTTGACCTGAAATAATGTGCAATTGACGTGATGCCTCCTTGCTAGTACAAACTAGAACTTTCAGTGTAAATCCATAAGAGAGGCCATAAGGTAACTTGACAAAAGTATGTCAGCACCATTTTAGGGTTCAAAGTCAGATTCTCCTCAATTTACAGAAGGAAGCCAGTGGGGACAGTTGAAAGTCGCTGCATTTGTTGAAACTGATATGTTCAGGGAAAGTTGGATCTCAATTAGCACCAAAAAAGAATTGATTTTTTTTTAATATTTGCATTAAGTGAACCAGAAAAAATGTGTTTTCATTTATTTCAATTGTATTTATTAAAGTGGGATTATTATTGAGATATTCACACCTCAACTTTGTGTTATTTTTTATAACTGTCCATGCTGTAAACCAACAGGTGTCTAACCTTCTGTATCTGTTTCAAATTTTTATGACCTCCTCTCTCTTAAAAAAAACCCCACTGAAATGTAAAAAGAAAGCTAGGAAACTGTATTATATGGAATGACAAAATGGTTTTCTCAAAGAGAGGTATTTCTATTTTAGCTTTATGTCCTCTATCATCCAGGGAAGTTAAGATCAAGCATGTTGGCTGGTTGCAACACTTGTTTTGTACTTCTGCTATTGACACAACCTTTCAAAGGTGAAATATTCACTTAAACTGTGATCATGGAAAACATTAATCCAGTGCTCAGTAGGAGCGAGTTTAGCCTGCTTAATGTGTCACACACACTGTTGGATCCTGTGGTGTTAATCCTGATCTCTGCTGGTGCAAATGGAATCAGACCCGGGAACTTTTAATCTTCCACAAGAGCTTTGTTTCACTCCAGCCTCCACAGAAGTGATTCCTACTTAAATACATATCTTTGAACAGTTCATGCATCAGCAGGATTCCTTTTCTTTTCTTAGCTTGACTTTCAGTAGAATAAATCTCATGTAACTTTTGTTTTGCTGCTAATTTACGCAGAATAAACTCAACTTCTGTAGGAGGAAAGGCTTTAAAAAAAAAGTAGAAAAATACTAATGAGTGTAAGGACCGTAGATACAAACATGGAAACTTAACAGAATATCTAAAGACAAATTATCTGTCTAATTCGGGATAAACTGGGCTTCTTTCATTTGTACCAGTGCATGGAAATTGTGATATGACTAAGGCATTGACCACTTTAATGGATGCCCATTTGACTTTGATCAGAAAGATTTGTCCATGTGTCAGATGCGGCTATTGACAACTTTTACACAAAAGGAATCCTAGCCGGATAAAATGCTCCTTTGCATGCGGAGAATTCTTTTCTATGAACCATTCTGAGGCTATTCGTTGTATTGTGTTCAACTGTCCTTTCGGACTCTTCACTTGTGCTGGGTAATGTGCAAACTATTCACATAAATTGAGTTAATAAATAGACTTTCCAGCTTTGCAACCAGCTTTGATTTTATGCTTACAACAAGACATTAGCATCTGAATATGAGTAGGGGGTCATGTTTTCCATCATATAAGACTATATCATATACAGACTTTTCTGAACAACAACAATTTATAAGAAGAAATCTAATTTGATTCATGGCATAATCCATTATCTACTTTGAAGCGTTTTGCATGTTTAGCTAGAAATTTGAAGTAGACTTATAGTTTAGTCATTATTTGATTATTCTACTATGAACAGAAGAAACTTCAACAAAAGCAGTATTAATATGTTTTTAAGAATCTGAAGTACTAATAACCGTCTTGGTTTCGCATATTTGAACATATTTCAGGTTCAATCTGTCTTCACTTCTTCCTCTGAGAACTGTTTTCTTTTCTTTCTTTATTTCTTTATTTATCTGATTTCTATAGCCACAAATCTGAATTATATCCACCTGGAAGGGAAGTACCAAAAAAGCACTGGGAATATCATCAAGAGATATAAACAGCTCCATCTGGTATCTTATTCTGCTCTCTTACTCCTAACTCTACCACTAACAATATTAAGCCTTATAGTGGCCTTCTTCCCTATTCTAAATATTTTAATCTCATTATGCAATTGTATTCTTTCTTTAAATAAAGGACATAATATATACACTGACTGAAAAAGAATTACTATCTTGGGTAAAGGGATCTTTTCTTTTAATTAGGCTAACTTGCCTCCATAATCTTGATGAGATGCATAATTGTTAGAATCAGCAGTTATGCCTATTTCAACAAGGCAAATTTATTCAGTTAGTCCAGGCTTCTGGGAAGGTACATAGGGATTTTACAAAAATCACGTGGAAAGATTCTTTTAATCTTTTTTGATTACCTGGGACCGATTTTGAACTTATCATAGATTGGAGGAAACAGCAACTATATAAAAAAATTACTAGTGTACTTTACAAAGTCAGTATGAGGGGGCATTTATGTCATGTTCCTGTTTCTACCGTACTAGAATAAACAAAGTAAATCAATATTAATTTTCTTACATTTTATGCATCCTAGCAGCATGCTCTTTTTCATCTTAACATAGATAACACAGATTGAATATATATTAATTATGATTCTTTAACATCAGTGGGATCAAGAGCACCTCACTAGGAATAGGTGCAATAGGCTAAAAGTGTTGAAAAATGCCATTCCTATTAGAATTACACATGTGAATTTCCATTCACACATTTCCTAGAAAAAGTCTGCTGCTCATACATGTGTTACCAATTTTCTCTTTAGTTTCCACCATGAAGAAAACAAATTTTTCATATTTCATACTGATTGAAAATGAAAAATTAGATTTTAACGGACCTGAAAAGTGAAACTAAGAGATGTCATTAATTATGTGATCATAAGTTCCTTTTTTCTGTCATGTTAGAAATATGTATGTTGAGAAATTTGATCATTTTTCCCAGTTGTTTCAGAACAGCTGAATATGACTTGGCAAGAGCTGCTTCATTTTAATTAATTGGTACATCACGGTCCAGCAGGATGATCTGCTATGAAAATAGATTTAGTCTTGCATATTGTTTATCTTATTTGTTATGACTTGCATACTTATATTTTTTTTCCATAATGCAGTAAATCAGGACCTATATTTTAATCAGCTGCATCCAGATATTGAAAGGATAAAAAAACCTAATTTTTCATTAAGCAGAGAGATAGAAAATAACAGTTAAATTCTTTGAGGAAAATCCTAAATGTAGCCGGCTGAACAAAGTGAAATTGAACTGATCCATTTATCATGCTGTTTGTTCTTCAGTTTGGTTGTGGATTTGTTTGTTAGCTCCACTGATCTTCAAGAGATCTAAATTAAGTTTGGCACATACCAGCAAGATAGAGTAGTACAGTCTGAATATCAGCAGGCTGTCTCATTCATTTCTAAAGGAGTAAGGATATAGTGTTACCATTAGAGTTGATTTGATTAGCAAAAATATGTTTATTAGGAATGGGAATATGATATTCCCAAATACACATCATCACAAATTCTCTTTCTCATTTAAAAAAATATATTATTTTCCCATAATTTTAATAAATCCAAGTGTCACACACTGGTCAGAATTTCTCACCAAGGAAGATATAAAAGAAACAGCTCTTCAAATTAATTAAAATTATTATCACAGTTTGGATTTTTTTTTAGAGCTTTTAAAAAAATTCTCTTATACTTTTCAAAAAAATTTTTTGAAGCCAATTGCATATTAAAGATTTCTTTCCCACTCAAGATTTCACAAAGAAATGTTCTTAATGCTGGTTTCCTTTCAGACTTCTGTTTTAATATAATTATACTTTCCAGCCTTGTAAAGAAACTGATAGAATGGCAAAGTACATTTGGTTGTAGGGAAGGCTGAAAAATGATTCTCAGAAGTCCAATGAAGCCTTATATAGCTTTATAATATAATAATGTACACGTCTATTCAAAAATAACTCTGCCTCAGAGGCACTCTGGGGAATCAAGATGTGAGGCACAACTGTAACTTCTTTCTTAGCGTGCTCAAATTCATTATATAAACTTCTAAAAAGAAAATAAATTGCTCCAAGCCTTGATTTGTTCACTCATGGTTAACTGAACAAGCCACAGCTGGTGGCATTCCCACAATGCAGTGTGCCATAATCTATAGCTCAGAAACCTCAAGATTGCTGGTGAAATGCAGTATGCTAACCCAACCCCACTCTCCAGAAAAAAAAAAATTATGTTGCCATCCATGACCTGTGACCATAACCAAAAGGTCACATGATCTTTACTACTGCTTACCAAGCAAACATGGTGGAATGGGGAAAAATTGAACATTGGGAGAGGCAGAAGGGATGGATATTCTGGTTTGTTTGTTCCTAGCATGCTACCAGATAACACATACTGCCTGTTTCTGTTTTGATGTATTTGGTCTTTGGTTCTAGTCAGAGGTGGTATTCAGCCAGTTCTGACAGGTTCGGGAGAACCGGTAGCAATAATTTTGATTGGTTTGGAGAACTGGCAAATACCACCTCTGATTGGCCCCTCCCCTCCCTGCCCCTTACAGAAATCTCCATTTGGCTGCCAGGATGCTTCAGGGAGGTTTTCTAGGCCAAAAACTGGGCATGGGGGGTGCGGCAGCCCATCCAGTCACATGACTGCATAGCCATGCCCATCAAGACACGCCCACCAAGACACACCCACCAAGATACACCCACCAAGACATGTCCACAGAAGCAGTAGTAAAAAAAATTGAATCCCACCACTGGTTCTAGTACTGTAGATTTAGGGTTAGTGTTTGTACTCCCAAATTTCAAAGGGAGTGAAAGTGAGAAGTTCCCTGAAGTGGGGCTCCAGTATGAGTCTGAAAGCTTAGAAGACAAAACCTCTGGTCCCAGTGACCGAGCAGATTGGATCCTGTAAGTGAAAGTGATTTACGCTCACTCGTGCGCTATGTACTTAATTTAACTTATACTTCCTTAGGTATAAATCACAAATGTAGCCATATACACTATATTTAACATTTTACCTTTAGTTTTAGGTAAATTATTTCAACAGTCTAAAACATTAGGATCATTATTATATATTACTCATTAGATACTACTAGTAGTTACTAAGAGTGTTCAAGCAGCCCTTGATTGAGCCCAGAATTAAGTTGTAAGTCATGCCAGTGGTTAAGCAGTCATCACGTGACCCCAGACAATTTTTTGGCTTTTTTTGTGATGGTCATTAAATGAACACAGCAGTTGTTAAGCAAATCCATTGTCAGCAATGGGACCTTTTGCCAAAAATTGGAAGTCTGCTGCAGGCTGCTGCAAATAGCTGTAAATGTGAACCAGTTGCCAGGAATCCAAATGTGATCATATGACATGATGGGGAGACAGTGGTTGGAACTTAAATCCTGGTTGTAAGTAGACCAGGGCAGATCTGCCATAATTTCAAATAGCAATAGCAATAGAATGTAGATTTATATATTGCTCCTTAGTACTTCACGGCATTCTCTGGGTAGTTTACAATGTTAGGATATCGCCCCCAACAATCTGGATCCTCATTTTACCAACCTCAGAAGGATGGAAGGCTGAGTGCTCCATCAGAATCGAACTCCAGGCTTTGAGCAGAGTTTGCCTTCAATACTGCATTCTAACTGTCAGGATAATTCTTGAGGTCTGGGATCGTTGAAATAACTACCAGCCATGGATAGGTAAAAATAAGTAAAGTCTTTATTGTAATAAGTAAATCAAATATGGACTTCGCCTCATGAGAGACTACATCCTTAATAAGTCTGGACACAGCCAGAGGTAAGCACAATGTGAGCACATGTGGCCCGTGCGTGCTCTTATATAACAGGGACACAACATCACCCCCTGCTGGTGCCCAGATGCAGCACTATGTGTGTGCTGTCATCTAGTGGCACATCTGCGGCAGAGCCAAAGGAGCAGGTTTATCTGTGACACTAACCACCGCACCACCAGTTAAGTGATCAGTTGTAAGTTGAGGACCTAACTGAGACCTTGATCGTCATCACAATTATAATGTCTATACGGTTTTCTCACCAAACAGCAGGCCAACTAACAAGAGTACCGGTTTTACACTTGGCCATTGTCTAGTATGATTAGAATGGAGGGGTTTTTGGATGGAGAATCACTGTGTGCATGTCAAGTAATTACATGATGGATAACATTTGTTTGAAACCCAGGTCATTAAAGCAATGATTCCAACAAAAGTGAGAATTGTCAACAGCTGCAATCCCTAAGGGAACCCTCTTCCTTTCTTATTCCTTTTGATTCTTACTGTCGATTAATGGCTTCTGCTTTCTGTCTCATGCAGGTGAACATGGGTTTTTGAATCCTTTCTGAGTGATTTTATATATATAATCATTCTGTATTATATATATATAATAAAGAATGATTATAACCCCTTATTGTCCTCATAGAATATAAAGGCATCTTATGTACATTATACAGAGTCCTATAAAATGTTGTTTAAAGAGAGGATAATGGGGGGATGTTCTTTTTTTTAGTCCTTGTCGAAGAATGTTTGACACAATTAAAAAAAGATGCACAAATGGCTCCAGCACAGCATTTGTATTCTTGTAATCAACTCTAAAGAGACCCAGATCACATAACAAACCTTTACTCCCTTCCCTCCTACCATGACACATCCTTTGCTCTCTGTTCCTTCCTCTTCCATTCCTCCATTTTACTTAGCCAAGAATATGCTCGTGAATTCAAATTGCTCTGTTGGTGAATGGAATTTAAATGATTTAGAAAAGAAGAAAAAGAAAAAAAAATAGGCTTAAAAAAAAGTGCAACATCGGGGTTGTGTCAGAACTGGGACAATATAATTATGGTATGGATTCCAATATAAGATTAAATTATCTAGAATTTTTTTTTAAAAAAATGTCAGCAGTTCAATGTGGTTGTTGGCATGAAGCCAAGATGGCACATTTGCTTCATTTTTCCTAAGATGGTTCGGATTCCACACAAGTTAAAATATGCAGAAACTACAGTTACTGTAGGTGACACAGTGGCACTTCTGTGAGGCATAATTTTGCATGCGGATGTTATTTGACTATTAAATAAAAACTCTCCTGGAATATTTTGTTCTCTTTTTCTCTTTTTGTGAAGTTAAAGGTCACTTATTTTCATTCAGGTCTGTCTCATGAGAGCTTTTAATTTTTTTTTTCTTTTAAACCTCTCTTTTTGTAGTCTTTCACACATCAAAGTTGTCTCTGTGCGAAGTGCACACCATTCAGTAATATATTTTGTAGCAACACAATAAAGCTGATAGTTTTTCTGGGTAATTACCCACAGCCCCCCTGCAGGACAAATTAGCATTCATGACTTGAATAATGCTTACTAGAAAGAGTTGAGTGGAATTTACTTAATCAGAATCATTGCTTTCTCATGGCTACTTAAAAGAAAAAGAAATCTCCATTGTCTAATAGAAAAAAAATGTTTTCCATGCAAGATTGACACTTAGCTGGGAAATATTGTACTAAAAAAATGAAGAAAAATAAATGTAGTTACCCATAAAGAAAGTTCTAAATTCTACATTGATATAGTAATTCTTACCATACCCATAATCATCTTTATTAAAGTGATATTACGGCTGTCATGTCTTCTCTTCTTTAAATTAGTTTAGTTTGGTTGCTTAACAGCTGGCTTTTGGGAGTATAATGAAGAATCTTCATATGGTGGCATAGTGGTTAGAATGTAGTATTGCAGGCTGACTCTGCCCACAGCCAGGAGTTCAGTCACAAAAGTTTCCTAAGAGTCTTCTCATTGCCCATAAATGTTGTCCATCTTCTTGGTTGATGATGATCAGTTCAAACTGAAGAGGGTTATTTTTGTTTCCAAAATTCCAGGTAGCAGAAGCAATTCATCAAATTAGATTATAATTATAATTATACATAGGTTATATGTTTAAGTATAATGTGGTCATCCACAAGTGCTAAGCTAAGAAATTTTAAGGTATCCACTGGGTTTGAATTCCTGAACAGGACTTTATTATTCTTACACATACCTACTCACAAGTATATCATATTTAAATTAAAAGGTTTGCTTTTAAATTCAAATATATATTTAATCATTTATGTGTAGTGATATTATCTTAACCGATTTGAGACCATGAAAAAGGAAATCCATCCACTGGCGGTAGAGGTTATTTTTCTGTTTGCCTGTACTTGTTCAAATACGTTACGAATTTGCTCATGGGGCTCTTTCCTTCTCAGAGTAAGTTATATATTTCCCCAAGACTGAACAAAGGCAATAAGTAGTAGCTTTCCACTGCAGCAAATCGAACTGTGATTTTATGATTTCCCAGAGAAATCCATAGCAATATGATAACTGCTGGATACAGCAGGAAAATATAGCAATGGCATGTGGGTCTTTCTGTTTTAAAGTATGACAAATGGTGGTAAAATTTTGCAAAGCTACAGTTTTCACATGGTGTCTACCAGTCATCTCCACCTACCATGTTCTTTTACTTCAATTTAAAACTTAAAACTTTCATTATTTTAATTTCTGGTATATGTTTAGCAAACAACAACAACAAAAACAACAACAACAACAACAATAAAGTCAATATTCAGTTTGAAAATGACTTTGAGTGTCATTTTGAGTGTCTCCCTCAAAATTTAGATAATATGATCTATATATTGGAGGTTTGATATTTTAATCATCTTCAGACATAGAACAATGCGACAGTCACATTATATCAGAAATCCATTTGATTGTTCTTGTGTTCTATTGATACCAGGCTTACAAGTTGAACCTAACAAGCCTGCTTAAGGAGCTAAGTGGAAATTTATTTCTGGTTAAATCTGACACACTGTCGATCTTCTGGCTCATGTAATTAACAGGAATAGTCTGATATAGGAAGTCCGTGTGATTAGGCATCTACTAAAACCAATGTTCCATTAGAACTGGTACTCTTCTTTCTTGGTTTGCTCACTGATCTTCTTCTCCAACCAGAAAGAAAAAGAATTCAGAGAAATCTATATCATGAGAAGAAGCTATCAACATGCATCTGCTCATTGATTCTCTCTGGCCAAAGAACAAGTGGTACCAAGAGCAAGGGAGATGAATAACACTCAATGAGAAAAGGAACAAGAACTTCAGGAGACCCTGAGGGTATTGTGCCCATCAGCACCCCTAAAATTTGTATTCAGAATCAGCAGGTTTATCCATTCAACTATACAATGTATTTATGCGATAATAAGTCTAAGTATCCACCTGAAATGAGAGTGGATTAAGTTCTAATATCTTTCCTGGTCTATTATAAATTATACACTTTCAAGGCTACAAAATTATTGCATTTAGCAGTTTCCAGTGATGCAGGTTTTTGGTTTCTTTGCATATTCATGATAATGTCACATTTTGTGGATGTTGGAACCTGAAAGTGAAAGAAGAAAGGAAGTCAGTTCCATTTAAACTGTCAAATTCAATTTTTTTTTCAAAATCAGGAATAAAATAAAATTTTCCTCAACAGCTGCCCAGCCTCTTCTTAAACTTGTTTAATGAAGGAGGTCTTGATTGACATTGGTTTCACACTGTCAAACAGCTCTTGAGATTAGGAATTTTCTTTTCTTTTTTCATCCTGCTGAAATGCTATCTTCCTGTAATTATTATATGTATGAATACATTCAAAAGCATTAGAAAAGAGACCTAATATGTGTCATCTTCCCTCAGGTGACTGAAGGATCCCTTGGATGTGGGGAGAGGAATAACACTGCCTAGATATGTGTTGCTGAGCAGAGACACTCTGAGGCAAGCTCAGTCGCTGGTTTTCCTTTCTATGGATGGATTCTGAAGGTAAGACTCTGAAGAATAGCAGAAGAATGTAGGCCATTTGGTAGACACAGAGTCTATCCCGCAAGGTCTGATATATAATTATTAGGAATTGGCCATTTTCTAATTCAAGATACTGACCTCAAGAATCTAGAAATGGGAAACACATTCATGATCAGTATATTAGACTCTGATCACACAGAGACTAAATAATAAACAGCCGTTCTTCTTTTAACTTGCCAACAAGTGGGGGATGACAATGTTTCTAAACTATTGCTCAATCTGAAAGTCTTAGTAGGAAACCAATGACAAATAAACTGTTGTAACATGGCAGTGTGACAGTATGATGTCCTCCTGCTGATAATAGACAATGAGATCACGTAGCCGTTGTTTTGATGTCATGAAGCAATCCTTCTGGTTATTGCTAATGAGTTGTTTCTGTAACTTCTCACCATTGATGAACTTATTACAAACTATGAAATAGTCTGAACTATGAAATAAAACAATATTTGCCATCTGCCCTATGATGAACACATCCTCTTTGCTGAAACGGGATTTTACAGTGCCTTAAAGCTGAAGCTGAAAAATTGCCATGAGCTAGAAATAAAAAAAATGGCTAGGGGTGTATGATTTATTTCTATATCTATAGAAATATCTATATACTACCATTATTATATAGAATACAAGTTTCATGACTTACACAGGAATGGTCAGTTTATTTCTTTATAATTCCTGCTCTATTATCCAAACTGGCATTAGTAGGAAATATATTTTCCCACAAAAAATACATTAGTGTGAAGAAAGACTGTTTATTAAGAATCTTTGACTGAGATGGTTCAGAAATAGTCTTCTCTACAATAAAATAATATCATCTAACAGTGAAAGACATGTAGTTATGGAACATACACATTCATACCACACATAAGAGCCAAAGATATGCAAATTAAATGTGAATTAGGTATATATACCTTTTTAGCTTGGAAACAGATTTTATTGCCTTGTTCTTTTTATCACATTTCAATTAAAAGTTGTAGTTCAAATAGCAGACAAAAAGACTTAGGAGGTCAAATCTCCTAAAGCCAGGGGTGTGTTTCTACCATTTTGGGCCTGTTCGGTCAAACCATTTGCTATGTTCAGGCCAGTTCAGGCGAACCAGCTCTTCTGGTTTTGAGTTGGGCCCATCCATCTGCCCCTGCGCTATTCTGTACCTTTTCTCCTGTTTTTTGAAGCACAGCTGATTGGCGCAGCAGCACAATTGCCCCAATCATCTGTTTTGACTGCTGCCCATCAGCTGTTCTATCACTATTTACAAATGGAACACGCATGCACAGTTTGGTGCTCCTGCGTGCATGTGCAGTGCACATGCATGCATAAATTGCACATGAAGTGAACCAGTTGTTAAACTGGTAGAAACCCACCCCTGCCTAAATCCATTTAGATATCTGGACATATCCAGTAACCCATATTTCTATGACATACATAATCCAGAAATATACTAAACATCAGATACACCAAATATAATAAGCAGTTGGCAATATTTGAAAGGGGCTTTTCCAAAAGGGAACTGGATTTTCTGGTTTCATTTCTCATCCAAGAAGCTTCTTTAGTTCTTCAGATGTGCAGAGATTTCTTGGATGAGAAATGACATGTTTTTAAAGGAAAAAAACCAAGTGTTACTTTGGAAAAGTACCTTAGGGACAACCATAAACTGGATGATTGAAAATCTCTGTAGACAGAGGGTCATATCTACCAAAAATGGCTGTTTTAGTTCAGGGTCCAGAATTGTTACACTGAAATAGAAATTTGGACTTTGAAAAACATTGTAGTTGACCCTTCATTATAAAACTGAAAAATTACGGACTTCCAGATCAACTTTCAGTGTCTCTGGGCACAAAACACATAAGCACCATGGTTTCGGCCCAGGCCTGCTGGTCTGAGGGTCCTTAAATGGACCCAAAGCCTCCCGGTAGAGGAGGCGAAGCTTAGGAGGGTGGTCTGAAGAGTAGAAGGAAAATCACAATTCCCCTCCCCACAGACCGTGATTTCCAGCTAGGACCAAGCAGGACAGCGGCATAAATAGCGACCAGCTAGCCGGAACCCTTCTTGGAAAAAGAAAGTGCTGGAGAGAGAACAAGAAATATCTAACTGGAGGCCAACTGGGATGAGGCGAGACATTAACGAGTGCTGAAAACATCAGAATAAAATAAAGGCTGAAACGCAGTAGCTGAGAAAGCGGCAATTTTAAAAGTGATGCAATGCAAAATAAATAAGAAGGACTGTTCGCAGCTCTATCCTCCATTTGGTTTGAAGAAGAGTGAAATTTTATAGACAAGGGGGTGAGTAGAAACTTGGACAAAATTCAGACAACATTTGGACTATATTGTTGCCTTTGTCACCGGATAACAAAATAGATCAACAAGAAGCCCATGAGGATTTTAAGGAGATAAGGAATAGCTGTGCCTCAATAATGGATGAAAATGGCGAAGCCTGAGCGATTGGTGAGGACCTTAAAGATACTATTAAAATAATGTTGGAGAATATGAAAAAAAATCAAGGCAGGACTCTGCAAAATAGAGCAACAAGGGGCATATAGCCAGGAGGAAAAGGAAGAACAAAGAGAGGAGCATAGCGTGAATGGCAAAATGGTGATGGAAAAGACGGGATGGAAAGAAGATATCAGAGACTATTTTTTGCGAGATAAAAAGGACTTTGGATATATGGAAAAAGTAGCAAAAAAAACCAGAAAATCTGTGATGAGGCCAGACAAAGAAAATAAAGAAAATAAAAATGGCGGGAGGTAATGGGAAAAGGGGCAGGAGCAGGATAGGCGGGGAACAGACCTATTAAGGAAGAGAAGGGATGAAGGGTGAAAGAGGTTTTTTAAAATAGAGTTAATTGAGAAATAAGTACTAAGATAATAAATTTTTAAGGTGTATTCATAGTGTAACTATTAAATATGGTGATTCTGATACTTTTAATAATATACTAAAAATATAAATGATGATTAAGACGAGATATAAATTTTAAACCTAGTACTTATTTTCTCTTTTTTCTTCTTTTTTTATATTTAGAAGGTAAGATTAATTGGGGGAAACTATAAAAAATAGAGATGTATTTTCATATTTGTATTTGTACTTTTTTCTTTAAGATAAAACATTTTTTCTTTTCTCTTTTTAATATGGAATGATAAAATGTAAGGAAATGGAGAACAAAGTATTAATTATGGTTGTACCATGAAAGCACCGGTTGGACAAATGATACTGTATTTTTTAATTTCTGAAAAATAATAAAAAATTTACAAAAAAAAAACCCTGAAAAATTACCAAAAGTCACTATATAGTCATGAAGAAAATGTGCTCTGTATCAGAGTATAGGAATGTATTGCATGACATCCAGATGTGGAACATTACAGTAATAATAAACATTTATCTCATTCATATGTGTGCATGAAGGGAGAGATGACTTTATATATAATACAATAAATAAATAGGTGTCAAGTATGCCCTATGCTAAAAGATAATATCATATGCATTATTTATTTATGTATTTATTTATTTCCTGCCTTTAATATTTTTACAAGGCAAACATATCTTCCTCCTCCTATTTTCCTGACAACTCTATGTGTGGGTTGGATTGAGAGAGGGTGACTGGCCCAAGTTAGCTTTAATGGCCAAGATAGGACTTGAATTCACCATCTCCTGATCTCTAGCCTGCTCGCCTTAATCATTAGATCATACTGGTTCTTTTTTATAAGAAATTATTCTTATACATCACTGCTATTTTATATTTGTGATTAATGCTGGATACAGTTAATGGAGAAGATAAACAAGAACAATTTGACAATGTAATCCAGTGGATTCTTTTTTTTTTTTTTGAAAATTTTTTTTATTGGTTTTAAATTTTGCAGTCTTATATAGTTACGA
>JANHGC010001764.1:714696-738735 GCA_027560395.1 Boaedon fuliginosus
TCTACCTATCTGGCAAGTTTGAGGTAGATTGGTGCAGAACTGAAAGTTTGTATAAAGCACATACAAACACACATCTGTACCTCACCTCTCTTTTATAGATATAGATAAGAATTTTTTAAAAATGATATAGAAGAAGGATCTCTGAGTAGCCTATTCAGGGAGGGGAGCTATTAATCTACTGGCTATGCCACAAAGTGGCCAAATTAATGCCATCTTCTCATTTTCAGAATGACAAATAAGGACTAAATCTGAATTATAGGATATGCATTTCAAATGTGTACAATCCTTCCCCTCAATCATACATAGTACATAGCAGTTTTGTGTGGGGAGGGGTGTAAATGTAATTAGAGTAAATGAGAGAAATTTAGTTGACATAATGTTTTATACAGCAAATTGACCAAGTTTATTCCCCACAATAGAGAGGATTCTGTTGAAGTAAATTAGAAATTTTGTCGTGAAGCAGACATGCCAAAAAGGTACCATTTATTTTTTAACATTACCTTTACATTTTTCCTTATATATCTTTCAAAAATCCTGAAAAACCTGGCAATTTTCAAGCCAATCTTATTTCATTCATTGACAAAATGGCTAAATTAGTAAACCAGCAAAATTCTGTGGACATAGTATATTTAGACTTCAGCAAGGCATTTGACAAAGTAGACCATAACCTACTTTTTTGGTAAGTGAGAAAAATAAGGATATCCCCACTAGATCGATTTGCAACTGGCTGACAAACCATACTCCATGAGTAGTCCTTAATGGTACTACACCTACATGGAGAGAAATAAACAATGGGATACCACAAGGTTCCATCTTAGGCCCATTACTCTTCAATATCTTCATAAACGACTTAGATGAGGGAACAGAAAGGGAACTCTTCAAATGTGCAGGTGACACTAAGCTGACAGGAACAGCCAACACCCCAGAAGACAAACGCAGGATGCAAAATGATCTTGATAGACTTGAACAATGAGCCCTATCCAACAAAATGAAACTTAAAGTGGAGAAAAGCAAGGTTTTACACTTAGGCAAGAAAAGCCAAAGGTACAAGTACAGATTAGGGTTTTGGACCTAAGATTAGCTATTTTGGTAACTGTAGCAGGAAGTTGTCATGTAGGCATATCTTTATGACATCGACTTCATCTCTTCCTCTGCCTACTGCAGAGTGCATTCAAATGTAACTAGTTTAGTTCAAAAGCAGCATTTTCCTTCTCTTTCGATATAAATCTTGTTATAGAGACCATCTTCATGATTCAAACAAGGTCTGAGAACTAACCAGCTTCTACTGGTTACTTTGAGATTGTTCCCGATATACCCCTTTCTTCCAATTGTCCACTATGTCCCTCCATGGCTGCTTTGGCTTGGGCTTCAGCAATGACTGTACACTTTACCTCCTAAAAGAAGCAGTCTCCTAATGATTCCTTTTTAAGCCTTCTTCAACAAGGAAATTCTTTCAAGTTCACTTTATTCCTAATTAGGTATATACAAGTTTGCCTACCCATACTGTGATCATACAGCCTTCATCAAATTTCTATTGCTGAAGTCCATCATCCCGTGCATTCAAAGGCACTGACTCTCAAGGAAGCATGTATTCACAACATTATAATGTAAATGCCAACGCTACTGCATCAGTTGGCAGAGATGAAATAGGTAAATTCATTTTCCCTGTATTTTTTTTTCCCCCAGTAGCTTCAATCAAGGCCATTTGGATACTGTCCCTTTCAGAAAACGTCTGACGGTTTTCAGAATAAGTATACTTGCTTCCAGTGCTTCTCACTTTAGCAGAATCTAGATGATTGTAAATATCAGGGCTTAACTCCAAGTAATGTTATCAGTCTCTAGAGAACGATTTTGATCCCGTTCATGCCACCACTTTTAGAAAGTGATTTTCCCATATGGAACAAAGGATGTCAATCTTTAATCCTTCTGAAGGTGCTAACTGTGTCCAAACATAGTTTACGAGCAAAAAGTCAAGATGTGGCACAGTTAGTGCAGTTCCCATGGAACATTCAAAAGGGAGACACTCAGCTGCTGCTTGGGCTTCCTTTGGATGCAATTTTAGGGATGCTCCTAAGTTATTTCGGAATACAATGAGGCTTGACTTGTGGCTAAAACAGCTGTTCTAGCTACGATATCTGTCACAGCCTAGTCTATGTTTAAGAGAGGTCATGGATGTTTATCCTGTTGCCTGTGTGACATTTGGTAGGACACCCAGGGAAATCCATCAATCACTTTCCTTCACTTGTTTTGCACTAAAACTGTAAAGAACAGCCCACTCTCCAGCTTACGATTGAGGCAGCATAGGACTCACCAACGAGGGTTGTGCAAAGTATGCTGACATATTTTCCTGAGGTACTGGAAGAAAGGTCAGTAATACAGATATGAGAAAAAGCCCCAGGGCCGATGCCGCATTGCAGATTTTAAGCAGGAAAGTTTTTCAATTGGTCAAGAATTGAGAACCAGTTAAAATCCATGCTCAGTGTCAAATTAGCAAATTCTGTTCCCATGTTGCTTCTTAGGCCTTGTTAAGACTTCATTTTAATCTCTTTACCCTAGGGTAAATCCAGACATATGGAGGCTACAATTCTCTTCCCACCATGCAGAAGGAAACTGCTTAATGCTTTCTACATTAGGAAGTTGCAACAGAGTCTTTGGTTTTCAAGTAATTCACATGGATCCATACCTTTAAGAACAACAAGCTCTTCTTTATATTGTTTAATTTCTGCTGTAAAAAGAAAAGCTCTGATTTTTTTTAATGTAAGTGCCATAAGGTATACCTGACTTTTGTTACTCGTAATAAACAGTTAAACTATTTGTTAGTAACCACTTGTTTTTACCTTTAATTATTTTATTCCTTTTAAGGATCATATCTGCCTTTTAAGGATCATAGACTCCTAAGGCAATGCATGTAATGAAAGAAATACTACAATAAAAAATGAAGACAGCAATTCTCACTAGCACAGCAAAAATATAACTCAAGAAAAATCCAAAGCAGAGAATGCAGTAGAGGCGCCTGCAAAGAAACAATGGATTAAATTAGACTTAATGTATCTGAAGAGCAAAAATCTAGAAGATAACAAAGATAATCTTCTGGATTTTTTTCAGCTCTGCTGTAGTAGCCTCAACTAAACCACCAATGGAAATGAATTGCAGAATTCTGAATACTTAGTATATGCCATGATGACCCTACTCCCCACATGATTAAAGTCCTGTTCATGTGCATTGCACATGCAATGGATGCAAAAAAGTGGGACAGGGTTTTTGACCCTTAGATACAGACTCCATCTTGAATTTTTTGGACTGTCTCTTTCCCCAGATCCTTCTGTTTGCATTCCCCTGGTTAGTTTCCTTTAGTAGAAAGTGAGAAGATTTTCTGCTGCTGACCTCAGACAGCAAGAGAATTGGTACATCCAGGTTTCCAATTAATCAGGGCCCAAAGCATTTAAATTTAATGCAATTACGAACAAGGTAGCAATTCATATCAAGCATCTGTTTGTTTGTTTTTAATTGGCTAATCACCAATGCAAAATAGTATCTGCTAGTAGAAAGGAGATTTTATTTTATTTATTACATTTATATGCCGCCCATCTCACTATCCAAGGTGACTCTAGGCCAGGAGGATTACAATATAGATTAGGAGAGTTTGGACTTTCTGCATTGGGATGTAGTAGACACATATGCTGCATATTATGTGCCAACATTTTTTATCTGTTTGTTTGTTTATTTATTTATTTATTTAGAAATGTATACAGCTGCCCAACTTACGATGACCCACAGTACAGAAGTAAAAATGTCATAACATTATCAGGCTAGTGGTGCAAAACTGCACAATCCGTGTCATTTGTGAGATGAAATCATGACACTCATGACATCTCTTCTACCATTGTCCCTTCCCTTTGAAGATTATTGTAATTCAGTTGGAACAGCTTTTTCTGGCCTGCAAATTGCTGATCCTCAAATGCTGGTGATAAAGACCAAATATTACTCATATTGTGCCACTTCTCCTTCTAGATATAAGGGTATGAGTACACACACACACACCACAAGCTATTAAACAAGAAACTCAGATTTCTACTGGAACTACTAAGTTGTGAGCTGGGTTTTGGGGTCTTTAATTTGGCTGGGTTTTGTGGTCTTTAATTTGTTCTCCAGACTGGTTAGGGCCCACCTGAAAAGATGTACCACACATCTACAGAGCGGCAAGTGTTTAACAAGAAAGTTTCAGTGATGCAATTCAAGCAGGAAATTCTAAGACAAAGGCTTCCTAACATAGTTTGCTAACCGGTTTCATCCCCTCGGTTGAGAATATACTGAGTCAATTAGGTGTCACAGAGGTGAAACTTGTCACGAGGTAGCAAGGCAGGAAGATTTTTGTGCTTATGCACAGAGCCACAGGCAGCATTAGAGAAATGCTTGTCAATTTCTTCACTCCTCCAGGCAGAAATGATAACATAGTTTAGTTTCGGATAGATGAGGTATCAATTGTTGAAAGTAGAAGCAGATAAGAGGGTGATAAATGTAAGACATATCCCATTTAAGTATCATTTTAACTGAGTCATAAATGCAATGGTGCGTTCAGTATTACAGGAAGCCTTTTTTCAAATACACACCATTAGTTATCCTGAGAAATGACAAACATGGTGTTAGTTCATCCTTTTACAGAATCATGTATAACGGGTGACAAAGAATGCTGCGCTTATTGTGATAGCCTCACAAAAATGACACAAATTAGGTTCTTATACCATTTTATAATATGATGTGACTCCTGCAAATTATATAATGGCATAGTTTTCAATTATCCTGATGCACATTTCATCATTTTGACATCATTGTTATTTATACCAGAAGATTATGGAGTCATCCTATACATGCTTAGATATTGTTCAATAGGATTTATTGAACCAGATAAGAGTGTTCCAAGTGGGTAAACTATAGTAAGCTATTTGCAAAAAATTTACTTGCATACATTTTACTTGATGCTGTTAGAATGCTACCTGGGGGATCATTTGCCAGTATGTGTTTTATAATTTTGGTTTGTTTGTTTTTTTTCTAGTGGAAGGGTCATATGGAGCAATTTCCATGAAATATTTAAACTTCTTCCACGCCTTTTTAAATTTTATGCTACTTCTTTTAATGATTTAGCATTTAATTGATATTATTTTGTTTATAATCCTACTAGAACTATTGTCCCATGTGACTATACATTTATACATGTATTTGCATGTATCTCTCATCCTATTTTATATAAAATACAGAAAATGTTGTGTTGGTGCCTACAGCCTGAATAGGGTCTGGATGGGAGGGAACAGATTTGGACATAACCTTTGCATATCTGGTTTCACAGATCACGCCTAAATTCTTGAAATTTGCTTTCTTTTGCTCCTGGCAGGGTGGCATTTCCTTAAATGGAAACTGTGTTCAGTTTGGTGGCTGTTGATGGATGAGCAAGTGGCCGCCATGGTCAAGAAGAATTTTGCACAGATTTAGCTATGCCCTTTCCTGGCTCAGCAAAAGTGCTTTGTATGCTTTGATTCATTCTGCCCAGTTTGTGGGTTGTTGTTAACAATCAGTTGTGGAATTTATTTATATTTATTTATAATTCACATTTCTAACATACTTCTAAGGTGGCTGAATTTACCTGGATAGCAAACAAAATTAAAAACAAAGGAATAAAACAATTAAACCCTAGAGCAGGGTGTCAAACTCATGCCCGAATCTGCCCCATGGGGTGCTTAGATCTGGCCCAAGCCGCTACCCAGGAAACATCAAAGGACCGGTCCGCGGTGCCTCTGCCAGCGAAAATGGAGCTCAGGAGGGCCACCCTCTGGCAGAGGGTTGCAGGAAGCAGTTGCAGCTGAAAATATTGCTCAGGAGCCTGTTTTCGCAGGCAGAACACTCAGGCTACCACAGGTGACCCCAACATGAGTGATGTTGAACTGGTCATGCCCCCCCCTGTCCCCCCAAGGTCAAACACAGCCCTGATGCAGCCCTCAATGAAATCAAGTTTGACAATCCTGCCCTAGAGGAAAGAGGCTGTTCCAGTGCAATAAATGTCCACTACATGCACATACATTTCTCACAGAGGGAGCCGAGATTCTACCCTGGTCAGAGTCTGGACACAGAGCCAGATCTTCAGAGAAGCTTTAAAGGAAAATAGAGCCAGGCCATATGACTTTCCTGGGGAAACACTCTTCCAGAGCAAAGGTCAGGCCTCCTGGGTCCCATCAGATGGCACCTACTTAGTTTTTCTAAATAATCTGATTTGAGCCTAGTGAGGTGTAATATGAAATGTATCTTTGCCTTATGACATGCCAAATATTTAGAATGCATAGAACAGCAAATATTGCTGGAAGATTGTGGAATGGAGAAAGATCTTTTCTTTCCAGCTGCAGTTTTGAGCAAAATACATACTCTGAATCTATTATTTGCATTGGGGAAGAAAACAGTGGTGTAGTGATTGAAGTCTAGCTCTAGCTATGGAAAAACCTAGTTTGGGCCAACTTCAGAATGGATATTGATTGCCTGCTTTGGGGCCACTTATTCTTTCTCAACCTAGCCCATCTTGCAAGATTGTTATGACAGAAAAAAAATAGAAAGAAGGAGCAATAAGTATGCTTCTTCAGTTTCTTGATGGAAAGGCAGGATGGGGGAATGGATGGACTTCTAGATAAAGCATGGCTTCTAAAAACTGCCTATCTGCAGTTGCATTAATGAAACCAGTGAAAATAGGAATCCTGGCCACCAAGACAATGGCTATTTCCGAGAGATTTGGTTTGTTTGTTTTTTTGAATTATTGGGGTTACTGCCTTTACCATTTGTTTGAAGTGAGGTGGGGATGTATGTTTGTATGTGCTCTATACAAACTTTCAGTCCTGCACCAATCTAGATAAAACCTGGCAGATAGATAGCTAAGCATAGAAAGATCAGCACTGTCAAGGTCACCAAAGAGTAGGGGGGCTTTTTGTCCCAAAAAAGGGGGCAAAGAGGACACTCTTAATGAACAAGGAGCAACCCTCTACTGAGCATGTGCAGTTTTCTCTCCCTCTACTGAACATGTGCAGTTTTTAAACTGAGGCTCCATATTCAAACTGAGGTGCCATATTTTCAAACTGCGCTCAAACTGAGAAGCCCAGCCCACTAAGTAAGGTCGCCTGTGACATGTGGGAGGAGGCACCAGGGGCTTCAGAAGGCACACAAAGCTGTGGCACAAATATACTTCTAAAAAAAAATGAGCAAGGGTAATCAGCTAGTTTAATAATAAACACCCTGCACTGATTGTCATGGGTTTTGTAGCTCTATCTATTTGCCCTTCTCTGTTCCCAAATTGGGCTTCAGTATCAAGATGCTTTACCTTCTTGTTGTGATTAGAATTTTCATCTGGGATCCCATGAACTTCTGTAGCTCTCTCTCTGCATTCCTGGTGGAATCTCTCTTTTCCATCTCGAGTTCAAAGTAGGCAGCCTGCATCAAACAGAAGCTCCTTCCAATATTTCTTAAGATACCCTATAGCTTAGAGAAGGGGTGGTTAGAACAGCTTCATCTATAAATCTGTGCCATCATTCTTTGTTCTTTTTATCATCATAGCCAAGAGTTCAACGATTACATATTTGAGTTCAATTTACAAAAGCTTACCAGTGAGGTAAAAGTAATATATTTGATGTTTTTGATATAATCTATTTCAGGAACACTCCTGTCAATATCTTCCTCAATACACTAGTGGAATGTTAACATTTTCCTCTGACACTTGCTACTTCTGAGGCACGTTGATGATGAATACATACAGCTGGAAAGGAAATGATGTTTGGATTCAAAAATTGTCCCAGCTATTAAACTCTAGATGCTTTCAGTTGGCAGTGGAGTAGAAATATTGCTAGTGTTTTTTATTTATTGCAAACTTACAACAAACTGGAAGGGATATGCATGAATAGCACATTGTCATGAAGCAGTTTCCAGTGTTAAACTGCAAATAATATTAAGCATTGTAACATAGAGTACTTTGTTTTCTTAACCAATGTTACCATGCACTTCAGAAATTGTAAGTGGTGTCAAATCTTTCTCTTGTAAAATAAGACTTCTATTATTTTTCTTAGTCCAGGCAAATACAAGTAATATCTTGAATTTTTTTGTTGTCGTTCTTTTTACTCTAAAATGTTTGGTAGTCTAAAAATGTGGTGTTACGATGTGTTTTTTTTAAAAAAAAAACAATTTCAACATGTCTAGATGGGATTTTTAAACTGCATATATTAAATTAAGATAAATTGGAGAAGTAAGGCAAGACATCATGGTGGTTTTCAGCCTTGGGTAATGTTAATTTTGTATAATGCAAGAAGCAACATTTAATGCTCTTTTTCCTAA
This sequence comes from Boaedon fuliginosus, assembly GCA_027560395.1. Classification (NCBI taxonomy): domain Eukaryota; kingdom Metazoa; phylum Chordata; class Lepidosauria; order Squamata; family Lamprophiidae; genus Boaedon; species Boaedon fuliginosus. The sequence goes on from JANHGC010001764.1 coordinate 723,052, forward strand.
AAGGAACCTTTTAATGAGCTTAAGAAGGGATCCTGTTCCCAGATTAGTTATAAAGAATTATTTAATGTAGAGAAGTCCTGAAAGTATCTTACCAGCTATCAATGCAGACTAACTTGTTTGTTATCTAGTTTCCAGTAGTCATCTTTTTTGTAAACCTCTGGAATTTTCTGAAATCAATGACATCTATTGAGAATTAGATTGATTGTGTAGAGAAGAGGTCAGTAATGGGATTCATAGCAAATTAAATCTGGGTTGCTTTTTTTTCTCAATTTTCCTTTATTATAGGAGAGGGGAACTATGGCCCTTTTTATGATTTGTGAACTTCAATTCCCATGCTGGATCAGGTATTCTGGGAGTTGAAGTCCACAAGTTCATAAAGGGCCCATAGTTCCCCACCTCTGCTTTATTAAAATTGTGCAACACCAAGCCATATCTATGGAGAGTCTCAGCCATCCAGGTCATGGTTGTCCCAAAGGTGCTTTTTCAAGATGCAACTGGACTTTCTGGTTTTTCTTTGAAGATGTTTTGCTTCTGATCCAAGAAGCTTCTTCAGCTCTTGGATAAGGAGTGAAACGTCTTCAAAGAAAAACCAAAAAGTCCAGTTACCTCTTGAAAAAACACCTTTGGGATATCTTCCTATCCAGTTCAGGCACCTGAACTTTACCTTACTGGTCCCTTTTTAAAAGGCTTGGTTTCTGTTGCCCTGTTACTGTTTGTTGAAGTTCATTGTTGGGTTCTCTTGTCTGAAAATTCATCATAGAGGCTTTAGAAATAAGTAAGATTGGGTTTTTATTAAAATATAATTGGCCTGAATAACACAAATATGTGTGTTTGCAAATATGTTGGTTTATGTTTATTGTAATCAATGAGCAGTGTTCAGTGATCCATATTTTATTACTCAGAACTGTTAAAAATGGCTGCAAAATATATTAATACATATGGTTTCATATTTAACTATTGAAACGAAGCCCATTGAACGAGACCATCCATGACTCGGTCAAGGTAGGCTTCAGTGGTAGTGAGAAGTCAAAGGCAGGTGGCACTAGCTGACTCTGTGCTGAACTATTTGAAATGGAGATTCCAGAACTAGGAGTCAGATTGATAAAAACAGCTGGCTGGGTTGCAGTTTCACTTCCATGCGCTTGTATGTGGACCCTATTCCTTAAATGGCATGCACAGAGAGTGGATGATAAATGCTTCCCCCCGCCCCTTGTCATTAAGCCTCTCTTTTCTAATGTTAGGAACCACACTTGCACGTTTGTGCCCTTAAAGATTTGTCGAGGGTTTGCAGACAGGTTTTGCTTCAAAGCTACATTCAGGTTTTCAAAGCGTACATTTTTTCTCAGCAGGCTAGCGTGATGAAGGATGCCAAAAAGTGATTTGAAATTCCCAACAGACTGGCAAATGGCAGGATCTATTAAATATCTTCCTTTCTGTCTGTCTTTTCTGTCATTCTTTCTTTCCAGCCTGATGCATCGATGCCATCTGTTTAAAAATGTTGCTTCCCCACCGTGAATATTCCCATTTATTCAGGAAAGGAGTGCCATGGCTGGAGTCAGAATGATGAAATACATTAGCATTAGTAGACATTTGGTTTCCAGATCTTACTGAAGTTCTCCCAAAGCTTCCATATAGCAAGCTGTATTCCAGAGGTTTTCCTATAGAAAGCATGGTTTGATGTTACAATTATTTTTTCCAGATGCTGTACACAAACATGGGTTTAGAGCTAGATGCATTAGCTGGAAGAAAACCAACCAAAACATGGGACTCCCATTCCCATCCACTTTCTTCCTGCGTAACAATAATGCCAAGTTTGGCTTATTGTAATATTTGAAGGAGAAGCTTTAGAACACCTTCTGGTATATACACAACCTATAAAACAATTCAGGATTTGGAGCTGGTTTACACTGAGACTTCTCAGAGTTACAGTTCCTCAGAAGAGAAAGAGAACACATGTTATTCCAGCTGGTATGTTAAACCAAGTTTTGTCATTATGGGCAAATCCAGAACTATAGAAATAGAACCATCTGAATGAACCATGGCAAACTTTTATATATGTGGTTTGCAATACAGATTTTCTTTATGCTCAGAAATCTAAACAGCAGGGCCAGAACCTGGAAACTACCAGGGAATAGCAAGAGTTGTTTGCTATTGCTTAGACGAGTTTCCTTTCTTCTTAAAGAAATGTAATTTGCCCTTGGATGGATCTTTCTATAATGTTGTTACTGATCATGCAAAAGGAATAAATGCTGTACCATGAGCTGAATTAGTATTTAATCCTTTCTCATACTGACACTAGAAAACAAGCTATTTTGCTCTCCTTTTCAGGTTAGACGTTTGATTGAAGCTCACGTTAAGCACAGCAGAAACAATACTCTGTGATTTGAAAGAAACAAAAAAAACTTTAGACCAACGTTTTTAAAATCTCTAACAAACACAGGTTGAATAATAAGATTTAGGTAGATAAACTATCGTCCATATTTGTTCAGCACTTCAAAGTCCCTTATAATCATTAACATCCTTAAATAAGGGCCAGATTAAGATTACTAGTCCTGTTAAAGAAAATAGGAATCAAGTGTAAGATACAGTGAACTGATGACAGTTATACACTGAGTTGGGATTTGATCATCAGGTACAATCATAAATTACACGCTGTACCTAGCTGAACCAAAAATTCTTCAGGTTAACAGTAGTTGAATTCTCAAGTAAATGAATATAGCACTGCATTTTTCATCAGGACAGGAAAACTTCGAATAAATGAGACTTGTTATATTGTATGTAGAAGTTCTTACAGAGTAGACAGTTAACTTTAGCTAAATTAAAGATTAGAGATGTATGTATTTCACCTGTTAAACATTATTGTGGATAGAGCTGATATATTTTTGGCCATGATGTCTTCCAACCATTTTAATATGTGAAACTTTATTACTTGTCTATCAAACACAACAGAGACACACACAATTGCTTTGAGTGCCTATATGTTTTAACACAGGGAGATCAAGTCTTCCAGTGTTATATTTTTATCAAATTCACATTACATTAAAAAGTGCTAATTGTGCACTATGAATTATTTTACCCGTAATTATTTGAGTGCAGGAAACTTGGCTGTAACCAGAATGTTTCTAGGGTTGAGTTAGTGGCTTTGCTATTTCCTTTCGTTACAAAAAAACAACAACTGAAGATAGAGACAGGAAAAGGTTCATTAAGAAGAAATGCCATAGTGTTCACTTCTAATCAGCACTTCCCAAATAATGTTCCTAACCGTGACCCAAGATTCAACTTCCAAGAAGCTCAACTACTGTAGCATGACCTTTGCATTGAGTCAAGATCGCTGGGAAATCTGAGTGGGCATCTCAGCATGTCTCATAGCTGGTTTAAATACTTCTGGGCTCATGTTATATACTTCCTTACAGCTATTTTAGATACATCTGCCCCAGGGACAAAACACACCAATATTAGTTTCCTTGCCAGTACAACTTTCCTTACAAATTTGTGAGTCTTGAAAGAAAAGAAAAAAACGTGTAAAAAGTTGATACTTTTGAGACATTGCTCATTCTGACACTTTTTGATCATGTCCCCAAATACAATTTTTAATATTATACAAATTTTATATGTATAGTGTTTATAATATTAGACTTGACCAAGGAGCTTACAAGAATATTTTTTTTTAATTTTGTTACTTTTCAGTTGGCCCTAAGAAAAATCAATCTTTTTATACATTCACCGATGACCATGGATGCGCAAATTTCAGAAATAGACCAATCTATTTAAATGTGTTTTGGGATGGCATTGTTTATTGAAAAAACATGAGTGCCCTCTCTTCATAGTCAGACCTGGCAGTATGGGGAGTGTGGATGTGTGGAGAAGACATTTAATCACAGATAATTTCAGCACATAAATCCTTCCAGCATATCTGGCTCTCACAGTTCTAGACTCTAGGCTATAGTGCTTTATTTCTTCAACAAGTTACCGTAGATTTTCCTCTTGCTCAGGGACAAGATGTTCTTGAGATAATATGTCACAAAGGCAAGCACAAAGCTTCAAATCTGACCCGATTAGGACAATACAAACACAGGAAAAAATAAAATACACGAGGGTTGAAAAAAACAAAGGGTTGAAAGTTGGAACTTTGATAAATGCTTCCTCCTTACCATGTTTGGCAAAACCCATGGTGTGAGCTTTGCTTTAAAAATCATTATTGTGTTGTTTGAGAATTAAATAGCGGTACAGATCATCTTGGCAGAAAGTTATAAATGCAGAGATAAACACACAGACACAGACACAGACACACACACACACACACACACAGAGAGAGAGAGAGAGAGAGATATTCTATGTAATGTAGAATGCAAATAGAGCAGGACTATACACTGAAGTTACTCAGAGCAACATTTTACCATTATGGAAACTTAAAAACCAACCCCAGTGCTGGTTACAAGAATTGGAATACTGTTGTGATTTTCTTACTAGTTCAGGTCCTATTGCATTTCTTTCAGACCATGTGCAAATGATATTTAGGAATCTTGCAGTCATTAAAATTGGGAGACTTTTAATTATGTATGTCTTGAATCACATGCTTGGATGTAACTAGCCAAAAATGATTCTATTCAGTATCTCTGGAAGCAACACTGTTCGCATTTCCTCTCTTGTTAGGCTGAAATATATGTTGTCAAGGTCACATAACTTTGATAAGAATTACGGGTAAAAAGGTTGAGGAGTTCCAGCTTGAATCAAACATCTTGGGAAACAAAAACATTCTTTTTCAAAGGTTTGGGTTACTCATTGCCTGTAGGAGGATAGAGGAAGTGTGTTTACTGAACAGCACAGAACTGTTTGAAAAGTTTTAATTTACTACTGAAGAGTTTTAAAAATGCAACTTGAAATATTCTTACCACATTAATTGGAGGAATCTGTCCATAGCACTTTGCATTATTGTTCCCTCATTCCTGCAAACCTTTACCAACATATGTTTTGGGAAATTCCTCTCTATGCATATTAAAAATTAAAGATGAAATGATTAGTACTTTTTTAATTAGTTGAATTGTCAAACTCTTCATATTGCTTTGAAAATTTTAGCAGGATTCATGACTGTATAAAACATGAAAGTGTTTGCCTTGTGATGTAATCCAGGATTGGTTTAATGTCCTGCTAGAAAAATCATTTAAAAATTGTTCTGCAATTAAATATACTTCAGATATAAATTCTTGCCTTATTAGAAGAACAGAGATCTAAAACATTCATATTTTTTCCTACCAACACTGTGATGACATACAGGTAGTCCTTGAGTTATAATCAAAATTGGAACCAGGATTGTCACAAGTTGATGTGGCTGTAAAGTTTGATGTCACATGACTACAATCCCAGCACTCTTTGTTCTGGTGGATAACTGAGAATTGTCAGTCTCTAAGTGACTACCTATTCCAATCCAAGGCTTTTTAGGTTTGGTCCCTCCCAGAACCAAGCCTCAGTAAGGCAAAAGACTTCCCCCAATACTCTCAAACCATATACCTCTGCCCCCCCCCCGCAATCTGTCCCTTGGCTGAACTTCACCCTTCCTTGTGAAGTGGCAAGCAGCCCCCAAACCATACAGCTCTGGGAATGCCTTCCATAGTGCCTCCCAGACCAGTCCTATAGTTGTCCTCACCACTCTATACTCTGAGGCCACTTCTGCTGCTCTTTGCTCTGCTGACCCAGCTTCCCTTCACTGTTTTCTTGCTGTTGGAGCACTCCACCAGTTGTAAGTGTGGGTGGGCTGCTAATTGTCCAAATTTTGATCACATGACTGGGGACATTGCAACAACTCATACCTTAGGACACAATTCGTAAGTCCTTTTTTTTTCAACCCCATTTGCAACTTCAAATGGTTTCTCTTTTAATAGTTGTTACTTGAGGTCTATCTGTAATTGATTAGTACAGTGATGAATGCTAAGAAGTATCTATGGAAGAGGACCATCTTTTCAATTTGCGTACTTGTCATGGACGCCATGGGATTAGAAGAAGCTAAGCTCTGATCTTGGGTGAGCCCTTAAAGTACACCAGACTAAGAAACCAATGCCAACTAATTCAGGACTACTTTTATTATAGCAGTTATAATAACAGCATCTTGCGGGCCTAAATGTGTTTCTCTCTTCCTGACTTTATCTTCATTTGAGCTAGGGGAAGGCCTGCCTGAGACATATACTCAAATTAGTTTCTTGGAATGGGCTCAAGCTGTGTTTGTTTGATTATTGCTTTGGAAGTAGTGTTTCCTTCTGTCCTTCAAGGCCGTTCCCTATTTCCTTTACACTGGGCATTGTTATACTTGGAGAAAGAAGACTGCCAGGAGAAACAACAGAGCCTATAAGCTAGATGAAGGAACCAAAACACAACTTGGAAGAAAGCAATAGATAATAACTTCATGGTGTTTCCAAGAAAATTGCAATGTACAGCAGGACTCAGTCACCCAGGCTCAGGCTGGACTTGAAGGAGACTTTGTTTATGTATTTGCTTGTTTGCTTATTGCTTTTTCTTTTACAAGGATTTGCTAATTCTCGTACGACCTTTACTAGTAATCTTCCTTTGCTAGAATAGTGCTTATACCACACTAGTTTATATTGTGTCTTCTGCTCTGGCACTTTTAGAGACTCTAAATTCAATCAATAAACTGAGATGAAGTGCAAGAAATGTAGCCCAGATGATCAGAGTTACCATCTCTTTCACATCTTCCATCATGTTTTGATCTATTAAAGCATGTCTTCTAATCTATTCCACAGATGTTGCCAAACTACATGTTTCATTCTTCCTGATGGCTAGAGATGGGATGAAAGAGTGATATGCTACCTGCAGTGTTAAAGTTGTGTGATTTGAATTTTTTTTTTAAAGAAAACTGTTTAGGAACAAAATAGAAAAATAGACATACACCTTTTTTTTTTAATTTTCATGTGTATGCAGAAAGCATCAGATGACAGAAATCCTGGCATCCACTTTTGTTTTGTTTTGAAAATTTCAGTCATCTTGACCTCATTTTCCTTGAACCTAAATTGGTATTCTCCACCTGTGAGGAGAAATATAAGAGATAAGCGTTTTACATTTTGTTTCCTTTGTCTGCTGTGGTATATAAGGGTTTTCTTAATGGATATAAATTGAAAAGTTTTAAAAGGAAGATAATTTGCAAAGTAAGTTAGCACACAGCTATCTGGCTTGACTCTTCAGACATCAGAACAATCAGAACATTGTAATTTGAACAGCCTTATTTCCTGCTGAGCATAAAGGAAAGACAGAACTGCTTCTTTGCTTTTCTAACATTTTTCTAATAATAAAGTTCATTTTCTATCATAACTCCATTCATTTTCCTAAAGTGACTAAAATGATTAGAAACTTAAGAAAATACAGATTGTTAAAAAATCCTATCCATTTTTTCTTTCTTTCTACAAACAGTTTTAATGGGCTGCTTTGAAACTTGGCACATAGCACATTAATCCAGTCTAACCCTTCTATCAAGCTGTCTGTGTTTCTTGAACAGATTCCCCCCAAAACTGTGTCAAAACCATAAATTACTGGATTAAACTTGTTGGAAATGATGAAAGCTGAATTCATGTACATACATGTGGTAGTACAAATGAACTCTTTTATAATTTAACTTGAATGAAAGCAATAAATTTGAAACAGGTTTAACTGATGATATTGGTAATCCACAACATATTTCATAAATTTTGTTGAATGAACATTGGGTTTTGTTGAGTAATCTCCTCAATTAAGAACGGGACAGTTAATTCAAACAATCTGCAAAACAGCAAAACAATACCGCTTTCAAATGTTATGCTACAGAATAGTTACTCTCACTGGTTCTTTTAATAATTAAACCAATTAAACTGCAAAGTATTTTCAACTTTTTATTGATGTGTCAGGCATAATGATTATTGCATTTACAATGTCATTGCTATTTTCTGCACTATATCTTTCCTACTGAAACCTGGGAATTAAAAAACAGTTGTAGTTTACAGTAGTAAAGTAAACTTTTCTAGGAATTTCATAATGCATTTTATTCCTATTTATTTCATATTCCATGAAAACTGGCACTTCAATTCTCCAAAATATTCATGGTCTGGTTAAATGTAAATAACTGACTAAAAGACAGCCAGTTACTATTACTGGATTACACTTGAGTTTCTCAAATATTGAGTTCATTTGTACTGTATGTACTATTTGAGTAAGTAAGTAAACTCACTTATACATCTTTTTATGATCTCTCTTCAGTTTGACTTGCCTTAGCTCAGTTATAAAAAGTTAGTACAGGTAGGCCTCGACTTACAACAGTTCACTTAATGACCATTCAAAGTTACAACCACACTGAAACAAATGACTTATGACCATTTTTCAAACTTATAACCATTGTATCATCCCCATGGTCACACGATTTATATTTGGATGCTTGACAACTGACTCACATTTGCAAACTCCCTTTTGTGACCTCCTGGCAAGAAAAATCAATGAGAAACCAGATTCACTTAACAATTCATGTTGCTAATTTAACAACTGCAGTGATTCACTTAACAGAGGTGACAAGAAAAGTTGTAAAACAGGAAAAAAAACTCACTTAATAAATTTCTCACTTAGCAACATTAATTTTGGGCCCAATTGTTGTACATTGAGGATTACCTATATATTGCTTTAAAACCCTACATCCATTTGGTAGATGGCTGGCTATCCTTTCTATGCAATTATTATTTGCATATATTTACAGAAATACAAATAATAGGGCAGTGCCAGGCAATCAGAATTCAAGCTCTAAAGAAGCATGGATGAAAAATTCACTTTTGCCTCTGCTGTGTTGATAATTTCCTCTCTGAGTTACTGTTTGTAAGCTCTCTTTTATATTGTATTGTATGCACATGCTTTAATTGCTTTTTGTGATTAGATACATAACCTGCACTTCATTGTCAGAGAATATACTAATTGTCCATTCAGCACAAGTCAGCTTAATAGATGTGATACTTAATCAAGAAGTTATCCCTCAAGGAATTCCAATGTCAGATAACTGAGAAAGTTCAGTGTTTTCAAAACTGCCCACATTTACTACAGTGCGAACATTAGAATAAGTTAAAGCAATTGGGATGAGTAATTAGGAATGTAAAGAGGTAGTTGAAGATGCCATGGTGTAAATTTATTATACTGCCATTTTCTTTCCTCAGGTGTACAAGCATGCAAGATATGTGTTAGAAGTACATTGCTATGCAAAGAATAGTAGACTTATTCTGGCATTATGCATTTATATGTTAACAGGGTGAGAGAATGAAGTGGCATGCCTTAATATTTAGTATTTTTATCTTAAAGCTATTATAAAGCTACTATTATAAAGCTACTATAAGGCTACTATTTAAACATATCCATCAATACGGTTAAATTCTTCTTAAGTTTTTTATGCTAAGGAGCAGTTGCAATAGCTGTAGAATTTGTATTTTAGAATAAAAAAACTAGCTTTGAATATAAATTCATTCCATATACTAAACAGACAACACAGAAAATGTAGATGAAGTAAAATTTAAATCTCTCTCTTTCGCTAAAACTCAGAATATTCTCTTGGACTATTGTTTTATTTTTTTTGCTATAATTTGAAATAACACAAAGAACAATTTTTTTTAAAAAAAAATATTGAGTTCAGAAGTTCTAGCTATCCAGGAAAATGATGATTTTTAATATTCTGCGGAGTTCCTTGCGGAGTTCCTATTAAAAAAAAATCCAGCATCCATTATTTCAAAAAAAGAGGCAAAAATCTTGTGAGTTATTTATTTTTTATGGGATAAAAGCTTCAACAGATAACATTCTCATCAACTGATGTATGCAAGTGTACCCGTACAGAAAAGCAAGAATGCCTCTTATATTTTAGAGTAGCAAAGTCAAAGGAATAGTTAGTGGAATAGTTAAAATGGAGGTAACTGATATCCACATTCCATGAGACTGCTTCATAATTTTAAGCATTTTATCACTGTCTCTGTCAGAACCTGGGCGGTAATATGACAATGATCCCCAAGGAACTGTTAACTTAAAGTTGAAATCTCAGAAAATGTTTTCACCTGAACTCCAGATTTGAAATTTGTGGAATTTCATGAGTTTTACATCTCTCTGGCATATTTTCTGCCTTTAAAAACCAAACAAACAGATTTAGGATTTGTTTTTTCTTTTTAAATTTTGCACCATTTGCAAGCTCCCTGACCCTTTGCCAACCCAGCTTCACTTTTCACAATTAAACTATTATCCGCTGTTTATAGTTGTTTTGAGTTCATTTGATTATATATGCTATATATATTTATATCCATTCATTCTGTCCTTAACAGAAATTGTTTTGGTAGATATATGATCAAGTTGTGACATTTTGAGAATCACATGTTGCTCCACTTACTGTATACTTTATCTTACTATACTCCCAATACTTTAAAATTTATTGTGCTCCCTGGCCTGTTCCCCCCTCCATCCCATGGTAAGGTCTACATCTGAATTGATTTCACAGTTTCTTGCTGTAAAGAATCTTTCCAGACAAGGCTTTCATAGCACAATCAACTTGCCTCACTCACAAAATGATGTCAGCCTCTACTTTTTTAATCACACTGCTATTTTTTTCAAGGAAAAAAAAAGGAAGAGAAGCCTAAACAATTACACAGTACAAATGAACAATAGTGCTAGCAGCCATTCATTCCAAAATGAAAAGGCCAAAACCTCAAGGAAAAGATATCCAGTGCCTTTAATTTTCCACTCGGTGATATTCTTTTTGAGATGAAATGATCCGACTACCACAATGTCTTATAAATTGTTGGTGGCTTTAATCGCAACATTGTCACACAGGCTATTTAAATTCTAGCGTTCTGTGTAAAATATTTTGGAGCTGCTTTTGAAAACAGATAAATTCCCAATTTCCCATTTTTTACAGAGCTTCCTTTCCTTCCTTTTTATATTTGTGATTCATTTCCGCAGTCAATTGTTTAATTTTGTCTGAATACTGTTTATATATTTGGGACAAAACCAGCATTGGATGACAAGAGCCTGTGCACTGAAAAACAGGGTGCCCTTGCATATAAATTGTTCTTTTGTGCAGAGCACAATTTTGCACGTACTTGAATTTTAGTATGCTGACGTTTTATTCCAGAAACCTTCTTAGCATTAGGGGTTTTCTCAGTAACAATTCTAGTAACATTTTTAATTACCAAGTAGTACTTATCGTCCTTCCCCCATACTGTTTTTGGAATAGAGGGAGCCACTGCCGTACGGCAGAGGCCATGAACCCGCCTGATGAAGCACGGATGAATATAAAGTGTTCCCCTGAGCTTAACAGCCATTATTAATGTGCATCTCCAATAGGCATTTTTAAAATTCATTGAAAGGTTAAAGGACAGACTTTCAACCGTTGTTTTGCATTTTGTTTGGGGAGATTAGTTTTGTACATTTCCACAAAGGAAGTGTGAAAAGATATCAGCAAATTGCTTTCCATTAATTACATCTCCTGCGTACAAGGGAATTCACAAAAAGAAAAGGAGAGGGGGGTGGGGGAAATCCTTAGCTGGCCATCACCATTTAAACTCGGTTTTACCAGCCTGACCAGGCAGAATGCGATGGCTTTTTACAAAACTCCATTAAAATTTGTAGAACATCAAATCTACATTAAGCAAAAGAAAAGAACCTAAAAGAAGTTAAGTGCCAATTTCTCTACTACTAAGAACAGGAAATACAATTTTTAAAAACTGACTCGCTATTGAGTGGATAAAATGGATGCGAGAAATGGAGGCTCTTGCCAATCAAAGCATAAATATCTGAATGTATTATTATAATTATCTTAAATGTAATCTCTAAAAAATATTCACTAAATGAATGACACTTTTTCTTTTTTCTTTTTTTTTTCCTTTGGCACCAGGAAACTGCAAGGCTTCAAATTTCTGAAGCAGAAGATGATACAACAGAAATTATGATTTCCAGTTTTATTTATTTAAATTCAATTTTGAACACCAAGCAACCTTCCACGTCCAGCATCTTCCCCAATTTTGCGCTCTCAGGTACCTTTCCTATTACAATAATCAGATTTTGCAAGCAATTTTGCATTATTTGTATAACTAATAATTACAATGCTTCTTTCTAGTTACCACTGCTTTAGCTTTCCATATATCTGGATATGGAGAGATCTTTAATATAATTGGAAATGGATAACTTGAGACCTGGACCTCAACCTATATAACTTCCATTTTATAGATCATGATTCCAACGATAGTATAAAGAAAAGAGTAGAAAATGTAGAAAATTAAGCCAACTGAGATCTTACCACTAGAAAAGTGTGGGCAATTTCCAAGGGGCCACATGAAAAATTGGGACTGCTCCCCGTGACTGATACCACCCACTCCCCACTGCCAATATCCTGTCCCCCAATGATGCTGCCCCATCCCTGCCAGCAATGCTCCATCCCCTCAACCTTCTGCTGTGTGCCAAAGTGGAACAGTCAGCGGACCCAGATGTGTCCCATAGGCGTAAAATGCTTAAGTACTAGGATTGTTGAATCCTGGTATGTTAAGATACATGCTACTGATTTAATTGTTCCACACTTTGAAAAACAACAGTTCAATATTCGTTAATAGCAATAACATTTAGATTTATATACTGTTTCACAGTGCTTTACAGCCGTCTCTAAGTGGTCTACAGAATCACCATATTTCCCCCAACAATCTGGGTCCTCATTTTACAGTCCTCAGAAGGATGGAAGGCTGAGTCAACCCTGAGCCAGCGAGGATCGAATCTCTGGCGGTGAGCAGAGAATGCCTCCAATACTGCATTCTAACTATTGCATCACCATGACTCTTATATTATATGTATTATAATGAAATAATACATTATTAATGCTTACAATAACTGTACAGTTAGCTTGTTGCAAATGCAGAATTTATATGAATTGAAGGTAGCTGTAAAATTACAATGGTCCTTGCCCCAAAGCATGATTAGATAGAAAGAATGTCAGGAAACATTTTCTGTATTACTAGAGAAATCAACAATGCAAGCAGGGAAACAGCAGTTGAGAAGAGAAACCACAAGGGTCCCTACCTACATGTATAAAATTATTTAGAAAAAAAATCTTATTTGACAAGCTGTGACATAGAAGTGGCAATATAATGATTCCCACTAAAGCAAAATGGTTGTTTAATCCTTCTTGACAAAGTATTTTGCATCATCCTCAAACTACAACCAGTAGTTCCAGTAGCTGTGATTATGTAGCATCCTCAAAGGCTCTTTTAGCTACAATCATTGTGGGAAGAAACAGAACAAACAAGGCAATGTAGCCATTTTGCTTTTAGTAGGAAGGAACCCACACTCCTTTGTGAGGTAGTTTTGAAAAAATGCTGCACTTCTGCACAATCCTACTAAGTTCATACCAAGAGCAAATTCCATTCATAACATCTGACATCAGTTCTTTAGCCTTATTCAAGCCTTATTTTTGCTGTAGTTGCTTGGAAAATACTTACCATGGTTGTAGTATCACATTACAATAATATGCTATACATGGCCTACCAGATAGTTTGGCAGAAGTATATGATTACTTCTCCTGAATGCACTACTTTCTCTTAAGAAACTACTTTCTCTTAAGAAAGTAATCTGCTGAAATGGAAAAAAAACCTGCAATATGCAAGTTGTGGTTGCATATTGTTCCTGTTGTGGAATGAATCCTGCTCCAACCATACAAGATGAATAGAAGGGATAATTTCTTGCCAAGGCAATACATAAGTGAGGGCATTTGAATATGCACATTTTAAGATTCTCTACATGCTATATATTCATTTTACTGAAACATTTATTTGCAACCGTAGGCTTTAGCCCTCATAGATTTTTGTCATACATTCTCCGGGAAATAACTAACCAGTATTTTTCTACCCTGAAGATGTCTATCTGTAGTAAAGATAAACTCAACACTATCCTACTGTAGTTTTTCTATTAATTGTACCTCAGTTATACAGAATATGCTGCTATTCAATTTACTTTATGTCTTTCATCTAGCCTGACATTATCATAATCCTATGTACATATAAATCTCTGATTAAGTAGAAACCTTGAACATTTTCCTAGTCAATTATGAGAAATATAATGATAGGTGTACAAGTACAATAGATAGCCACGTTCGAGAAGTTTGCAGTGTCGTAATGTGGGATTTCAGATTAAAAACACTCCCTCCCTTCAATTGAGTATCATAAATGCTTTTGAATTAAGCATTTTGATACAGACCTTTTTGAATGGAAATTTAGAGACAGCCTTGAACTAATACTGAAAATCTTAACAATAGGTTAATAATTATCAACTATTCTTAAATCTTTTTAAGTGCTCTTGAGATAAGAACTCTACCCTTTGTTGTCCTGAATTCAGTGTACTTTCAAGAACCTATTTCTTCTCAGGTATGAAAGATAAAATTTGAAGAGTGGGAATGAGTCCGAGTGCTTCTATAATTACAAAAACAAATTAATTCATGTCAAAACCAGTATACTGCTACTATTAAAATATTAATAATGACATAAAATACAGGCAATATAATATTTAATATTTTTTTTACCTTCATGCAGGCTTTAAAATTTCCTGTTCTTTCGTAATGTTAACAAAATTCAAAATCAGTTTCATAAAATGCCTGCAGTAGGTTTGCCATTCTCTCAGCTGTATAGTGCTGAATAACTCTCAAATTGTTTTAATTCAAACTGATATCTATCATGACTTAATCTATTATGTCTTTCATTTGGATTATGCATGATTAACATCATGAATGAAATTCCTCCTCTAGCACATCACTGACATGCGGCAAGGGATAACAAGCGTATCCATTGCTCATTCTTACAGTGCTTATAGTTATTGCACTTTTAATTGGGTATCAGTTTGTACAGTCATGGGTGATTCAATAATTAGGCAGAGAAACTTATGAATTGTGAAGAGCTAGAATACCCTGCATGATCTTGACAATCTGATACAAAGAGCAAAAGTTAATAGTGTATGGCACCAATGATGTTAAGAAATCTAGTTGAGAGACCCTGAAACTCCAATTTATTTACTTGCTAGGTACTGGCTACTTTTCTATGAACCTGTCTAGAGATAAGATCAGCAGCAGACGTCCTTTAAAAATGACCTCATTTTCTGATGGTTAGTCATATAGAAAGAGAGCTTCTGTTGTATTCCCCAAGCCAAAATGAATTCCCTTAAAAGCTGTTTTGCCTTTTGGAAAAATGCTTCTCCTTTAGCCATATTTTTTTCCCCCCAGCTTGAGCTGGTTTATAGAGATTCAAACTGTACTTAACAATATTTTATATGTTTTTATCTGTTATTGTTGTAAACCATTAAAATATGTCATGGCTAGACAGGTGAAAAGTGAATGAGATAATAGTAAGAAGTCAAGAATATAATAGGAGGTTTTTTTGTTTTGTTTTTTTAACAGAAGGCTGTTCCATGCACCAGCCCAACTAGAAAGATTGTCCTGAAAGGAAGAATGTTTAGACTAGTGATATACTTGTAAACGTTCTGGTAAAAATGATTTACTGTATATACTCGAGTATAAGCCTAGTTTTTCAGCACCCAAAATATGCTGAAAAGGTCACCCTCGGCTTATACTCGGGTCAAAGAAAAAAAATTTCTTTTTTACATTTTGGGCCCTCCAACCCAAATCTAGCGTATATTTACCTATATTCACTCTATTTTCAGCACAGC
>JANHGC010001764.1:745712-760003 GCA_027560395.1 Boaedon fuliginosus
AGATAGATAGATAGATAGATAGATAGATAGATAGATAGATAGATAGATAGATAGATAGATAGATAATAAAATAATCAGAAACAAAAACTAAGTCTACAAACTAGGTTATTTAGGAACCTGAACAAAGACATAGCTTATTTAATAAAAACCTTGAATTGTTACAATATCTGTCTGCAGCAGATCAATACATGACCCATAACGTATTGTGAACTGAAAATTTCTTTCTCTTCCTTCCAAGCACTGTTTCAAATTGGTATTCATTTTTTCTGAGCCTTACTCCCAGTCCTTGGTTATGGAACTATAAAATCTTTAGACAACATGGCAGAAAGAAATATTTCTAAACTCTTCATAGTTAGTAGGATGTTACGGTTATACCGCCTTTTTTCTGATTTTATAGAGTGCAAGGCTAGAAAGAGATATTGTTTTGCTGGTCATGGGTAGCTTTCATTGAAACATTATTTTTTCTAGTAGTAGGAATGGATATAGATGAGTTCATGTTTGACATGTTTAAACGAAAATCTGCTTTCCCTATCTCTAAACCCAAATTATATTCTTGGCAATTTCTGCATTGAGATCTACTTCTCTGTAACACATGAAGGAGACAGAGAAAGAGCTTCAAAGGAACACCTACTATTTGTTTCAGAGGAATAATTATGTCCACTAAAGTTATCCTCTTTAATTTGCTTTGCTTTCCATCTGAGAGGACAGCAAAATCTATTTCCCAGACAATTTTGCATAGCAAAGATATTAATACTGTGGGGTTTAATTGTATCCTGTGTTTAAATACATTGTGGGTGAAACCCTAGACCTCTTCTTAATTGCTGTGAGAAAATAGCCTGATTTCTCTAAGATTAGGCACACGCTTATGTATACTTTGACCCAAGAGTGCCTTCTTCAGAATTAATCTTCTAAGGTAGTTAGGATTTACTATTCAATGTGCTGTGGACCCATTCATGACAAACGGTGTCTAATCAACCAACCTTACCCTCTAGACCTTTCTTTGACTATTGGAGTTTTCCTTCAGCTATTCATTTCACACATCCCTTGTCCAGTTGCTTATTAGCAAACCAGCCTCAGAGGAGGCAATTGGAGTAAACTTAATGATTCCTCTTTAATTAAAGAGGTTTATGCTTTAAGTAATATCCTGGCAAACTGGAAACGAGCAGAATGTCCATTTCAGCTGCCGACAAAATGATCCATTCAGTTCATCTCACAATATTTCACTCGCTATATTGATGGCTGCTTTTTTGGGGAGGCCTATTTTAGTGGCTCCCTCGCTCGCCCATGAGCCAGGCGTCCATCTGCTCTCTTGCGACTGTTGCTGTTGGATATTGCAAAATGTGCTGCCTTTCAAATATTTATATTCATCAGCGTTTGCTTTGTTTATAATTTTGGCAGCAGGGTTTCTATTAAAAAATGGGCTTCTCTGCTTAACTAAACAAAATGTGTCAAAATGGACTTTGCTTCTAAATATCGGCAAAGTACCTTTGGCAATTGGAAGGAGTTCAGAATCAACACACCACCCCAAGCAAGTGTGAGAAGCTCCACTCACATCTGTAATCTCCTCCGACGTTTCTCTGGGAAAAAGGTTTTGACGAAGTACGTGCATTCCTTTGGCTGTGTCCCTTTGCCATAAATGGGAATAATAGCATATGGGCAGTTTCAAAAGGCAAATGTCATAATTTGCAACCTCCGAAGTGGAAGGCAAGCAAGCCAGATTCACAAATCTCAGGGTCGAAGTGACAATTAGAAACAAACTGTAGATATTCATCATATTGTGGACATTAAAAAGAAAATCAAACATCTCCAGATTATAATTTAACTGGGTAAGTGGCTTTCCCCCTCCTCTCTAATGCTAATGGTTATATACTTCAACTTCCCCCCTCCTTCCCTGTCTTGTTTAGCCCCCTCCCCCCTGTTCAATATATGATCAGAAGCAGACTCAAAGGAAAACATTTCTGTGGTCAACCCTCTAGCTATTGTTACAGCAATAAGCCTTGCTTGGCTGAGAGCGTGTTGCCTGCCTGTTCGGGTCTCTCTGGAGGGAAATGCAGTCTTCATTAAACAAGCCTTTTAACAGTAAGCCAAGCTTGATTAAAATCAGATACAGATGAAATCATTCCTTTACCTTTGTAGTTCTGGGCCTTCACAATAATTCTGGAGGCTTAATAATACTTAAGAGACCTCTGGAATCCTACTGAACAGCCGGTTGTTCTTTGCAATCACTCTTTAGAAAAAGTCCAAATGAATGGTAATTTATTTCTGTCCTAAAAAAAAAAAAATATGTTTATGTGATGCATGCATAAATAACAGGAGGACTGGACAAAAATTTGTGTAATTTACAACACTGCGTGGAATCTTTTTGCAAGCACTTCCTATAGACTTTTTTAATAAATAAATAAATAAATAGGTAGTCTTCAAAATTTTGTTCAGTTGTCTGATTCCGGTTGTCAGAATATAAATGTCTGACAACAATCACAGGTGACATTATGTTAACACGGAGCTACTGCTGTGTCAGATTCACTCAGCATTTGACCAATCACTCTGATTTTTCCTCCCTTAGACTTTTTAAGGTATGTTTATAATTTTAACAAAAATCAGACAAAAAAGAATGTGAGCACTGTTTTGCTCACTAGGTGTCAGGGAGTGGAGGGTACAATGGTCTGGGCTTCCTGAAAGCTATTAAACCCATTGCCAATCATTTAAAACAAATTTCAAATCCAGTTTATTAAATTCATATCAGTAAATGTGAACTCACTAATTTGAATGATTTTGTATTTTCATTTTCTTATTTTTTATTTTACTAAAAATGAAAACAAGTTCTAATCTTACCCCAGTAAGAAAAATAGCTGGTTGAAAGACTTAGAAAGACCTCTGTCTTTCAGCCCAACCCACCTCATAGGGTTGTTGTTGTCAGAAAAATAGGAGTAAGAGTAAGCACAGTTAAGTATGTTGTCTTCCTTGATCTACCTATAAAAATAATAAAGGCAGGAAATAAATACACAAGCTGTACGTTTTTGTTTGAAAAGCCAATACAGGAATTTTCAAATTCACGCATTAGGGGAATGAGTGGGTACATCTTCCAGGTTTTCTCACAAGCCCCCCAAGGCCTAGCTGTTGGATAAAACCTTCATTCAAACCATTACTTTGTGATCATTTGCTTAAATGTGTAAAGATAGTTTTCAAGCATCTGAATGCAGGGAGCATAGCTTTCAATTCACCCCATCTGTGAGTAAGCAAACAACTTCAGCTAATCAGGATTCTGGCTGCATTCATAACAGCAGGCCTTCAATTTGACTAGATTGCTTTAGCAGTATGTGTTTAAAAGGCCCTAAAACACTTTTTCTACAGGTTACTAATTCTCAATGATTTTTTTTACTTGCTGTACATTATCATTTTAATTGCTCTAACACCGTGATGGCGAACCTATGGCATGCGTGCCGGAAGTGGCACACAGAGCCATTTCTCGAGGCATGGCAGCTGTCTTCTGGGTTCCGGTGCACCAGATGCTCTTCACACACACATGTGCACTGGTCTTCATGCACATGGGAGTGCCAGAAACTGGAAGAGAAGTTCCCAGCATGTGCATGCGCACTGGCCACCTAGTTTTCCAGTTTCTAAAATGCATGCACACGCAAAGACCAGCTGGCCAGTGTGTGCATGTGCATTAGAAACCGGCTGACCAGGTGGCCTGCACGCATGTGCACACCGGGAGCTGCTCTTCTGCTTTCTGGCGCATGTGGGTTTTACACTTGGTGCCTTTTTGGCATGCAGTGGTCCCGTTTCAGCACTCGATGCCAAAAAGGTTAACCACCACTGCTCTAACATTTGAATTGGCATAATCAGGCTTTATGAAACCTACATTTGCTTTCATCCATAGCTATTGTGGATGGATCCTGCCATAAGTAAAATTGTGAGCTGTGATTGTTGTAAGCTGGATTGTTATTTGTCACATGATTTGTACACTGATGGGATGATGGGCAATCCAGGTAATTATATCCAAAATTTAAGCGCAAATCCAACCTGTTGCAAATGTTGACACTGAGCTGACTACATTACATCTTCATATAAAGTATCACCATTCCCTTCAATCAAAACATTTCAACCACAGATTTTTCCTTTGTGGTATGCAGACTGTTTTTATCTATACATTTGCTTACTTCTTCAATCAAAACAAAATATGTTCTTATAAATATACGAAAATATGCTATTTGTCTAACCACATTTCACTCAGAGTATCAGTTTCAAAAATTAAAGTAAAACTGTCAGCACCGTTTCTGTAGTTATCCTTTGGTGATCTTTACAATGTACAGGTTTATTTTAAATCTATAGCTCTTGTATTAAAACATCAGATACATTGCTGTCATAAAAGTACTTGTCTCTAAGCAAACTGTTTAAGAATCATATGTTCAATTGCTAGTTTTATGTGATATGCTCCCACTCCATTAATGGTATAGTTCTTCAGTTAAAGATAACCACCTTATTAAAATATATATTCTAACCAATGTAATTAAGTATATACTGTAATGCTAATCAATTTAGTTATTTTTGATTCATCCATCCTCTTAAAATGGATATTATGCATATATTTTAAATTTTATTTTACTCTCCCATTTTAAAAATAAAAATCTCTATAAACTAGTTCGTAGTTTAAGACTCTAGAAAGAATCCCTAGATTGCATCATAGTATTAAATTCTGGTTCACCAATCTTAGTAATTGCCTTCCCTGTAACTAAGCACTTCATTTGTTCAAACTTGCAGGAGCTGTTTTTGAAGTGCTGCATTAATAGAGTAATTCTGCACTTTACTTTTATTATGTTCCAACAATGGGATCTTTTATTTTCTAGAAAGTTTCTTTGTATAAAGAAGTGAACATTGGTGTAATGTATAAATAGGCTTTTCTGTGTTACACGTTGCCTATTGTTTTGTGGTTTTTGTTTTAAAATTTGTTTAAATCGTTTGAGCAGACATACTCAGTGTCCATACTTAAAATGAATTATTATCTCAGGATAAAAATTTTCCTGTCTTGTAATTGTGTACTAG
The DNA here is from genome assembly GCA_027560395.1 of Boaedon fuliginosus. Lineage (NCBI taxonomy): Eukaryota > Metazoa > Chordata > Lepidosauria > Squamata > Lamprophiidae > Boaedon > Boaedon fuliginosus. The sequence goes on from JANHGC010001764.1 coordinate 750,756, forward strand.
ATAATCCCCTTGATCACCTGTCCTTTTCGTGCGCTTAAAATAGGGAATAATTCACAATTTGGTAACTGAGTGACCAAGGGCCAACATCTTGGTAATGACTTTTTAAATGAAAAAGATGATGAAGTATATTCAAATGACCAGATGAGTCTATTAGACTTAGTTTTTCAATTATTTTAAAGTAGAACATATCTTATCAACTCTTTCTGCTGCCACATATAAGTACCCAATAGAATGAAGATATTTTTTCAGCTATTTCACTTGTAGCTCTATGCTAAAAATCTTTATAATTTATTTTACTTCTCAGTACATTTGTTTTAGCAGGTTTTAACTTGTTTAGCCATTTTATCTTTTGTTTTCTATATTGTTTTTTTAATCACCATTCTCATTTTAAATAAAATAGCCAAAAACTCTTTGAAAATACAATTACATGATTACAATAAAAATACAAAAGCAATACTGTCAGTTTTATATTTTTAAATTGATACCAAATATTATTAAATAGAATACAGTTAAGCATTTGGGGTTTTTTGTATTGTGAGGTACTTTTGTTGAAAAAGTAACCAAATAGCCACCTCTAAAAGGTGGCAGTGATCAAAACATTCAGTTTTATCTCTGTGTACTTGGCTTTACTTAATCAATGTTTTCCTTATTATTTATTCCTTATTATTATTTCATATAATTTATTATTTCATATAATTTATTATGATTTATTCAATACTTTAAATACAAACTAATATAAAATAAGGAATAGAAAAGAGAAAGCTATCAAAGAAAAATCTAAAAGTGCACAAAAGGAAAAAGTAAAAGGATAAATAGAAAAGAAAGAAAAAAGATACAAAGAAGTGGCTTCACAGCAGTGACAAATACAAACTTAAATTTACCTCTTCCCTATGGTTACAACTTAACTCTGTTCTTTCTATAATCTATTCTGTCTAATCATCAAATGCATAAATTCTGTTTCATGCAGAAAGTCAGAAAGGGTTTTCCAGTCAGCAGTATATATATATATATATATATATATTATCTTTCCTCTAATCAAATGAATTAATTTAGCCATCTCAGCAAGTTTTATCAATTTTACCAGCCATTCTCCATTGTGGGTAAGTTGACTCTTTCCATCTTTGTGCACAACAGTAATCTCATTGCAGATACCATGTACAAAAAAAAATTAAAAATCCATGATTCCCAATTATTTGCCCAAACACTTCAAAATCCTCTATTATATGTATTCGAACTCAGAATTCTTTTTTACATGTAAACCAAACGTGATAAAAAAAAATAGTTTAAAATTTGACAATTCTAGACAATTGATCTGGTAACATACACCAATGATACATCATTTTATAAAAAATCTATTTAAGATTATAATATAATGCAAATGTCAAGTTTCTCATTGCATCTGTTAAGAGTTTTTATGTAGTCTCTTCTGACACCTCCACTTAGATCCCATTTTTCTTTATTTTTTTACTAAAAATTCCCTCACCCTTAAAATATTTTCTTTTTTTCTTTATTCCTTTGGAACCCATAAAAATATAATACACCAAATGGAATATTATCCTTACATTTTAAAAATACATTTTAATTCTTTAGCTGTAAAACCACTGTACCCAAAAGTGCTTAAGAAATGGGGTTTGGTTGTGTGCTCATGTAATAATAGACGGAAATTACAGCTGTAATCTTTTGACTTCCAGTTATAATCTCCTCATGAGGAGCAGTTGTCCAGAGAGCAAATTATCAATCTTCCAATGCCTTCTTTTCCAAATCCTCAACAGACGCTCCTTAATCAATACTTTTCTGTGCATATCTTCCAACTTTCTTTTTGCTTTGGACTTTATTTATTTAGAAGATATCATTTAACTAATCAGATCAGGAGATGAATGCATGCTTTTGTATGTTTGGGAAATAAATGCATTGGAAGATGGATCAATTTATCCACCATTAAGACCATGACCCTGAAATGTCCGTCTTTTTTTTTTTTTTAAGAAATAAATATTTTTAAATGACTTGTCACTGCCTGCCTGTTCTGTCTGCTCATGGATAGAGCACAAGGCAAGTATGAACACGGATAAGAAAACACATTTGAATAAAAGTCTGCTTCAGTTCCTTCCCCTCCCGTTTTGTTTAAACACAATTTCTTGCTATGTGCAAAGGTTACCATTTGCTCTGCAGAGTGTTGGAGCTTGGCATTAAAGTATTTCCTGCAGGAGTCGTGGATATAGTAATGTCTTGGCCCCATAGGCAACAGTTGATTAGCAAAAGCCAACACTCTCTCTTAAGGAAGTGTTAGGATTTAGCACAATGATTTATAAACCACAACACATCCTGGCTTCAAAAATAAAATCATTAATTAAGTAAAATGGCTTGTGATGCTACATACTTGTTTTTTAGAACTTTTATAGCTTTGGACAGGATAATAAATTGTATGGGTTTTAATAATTTATGAAGCGCCTGTTGCTCTAATGTGAAAATATTAACTTCACTTGCCCTTTTCCTTTGGCAGTGGTGTCAATAATATAAAATAATAAGGCATTTTGTTTCCCTCCCCCTTCCTTCTGGATCTCAACTAGCAGCCAAGTGGCTTCACAATATCAACATCTGCTTGAGTCTTCATTAAGCCTCCCACTACCACTACCCAAAAAAAAAAAATGTTTGGGAAGGGAATAGAGTTGGTTTTGTTGATGGGATCTCTGACCTTACAAGGTATTGGCAAAGAGTAAGACCTTTTCAAATGCGAACATTTCTTTGAGAGGAAGCTCACACTTGTCCCTTCAGCACTAACCCACCGAGGGAACATTCAAAGACTTCTGTGGTTTTGGAATATCTCAGTTGCAGAACGTACTTCTCGATCTAATACTTGCAGATGTGTTGGATCGATTGCTTTTGAACATTTGCCTTAGAATTATGGAAATTGGAATCTAACATATTGGGGGGCAGGGTCACCAAAGTGCAGATGACTGCTGTCTGGTTCTGAAGATCAGAAAAGGGGCTGATTTACGCCCAGTGTATCAGTGCTTCACTCTGTTCCTAGTATTAAAGAATGATCCTGCTTTTTTTTGCAGCTCTTTAAAGGAAGATACTGTTATTCTTTTGGCTAGAGAGTATGTCATTCTCATCCTATTAAATGCTGAATTTGGATACTTTTCTACCATGATTTTTAGCCATTTATGAAACACTTGTGAATTTGGAATAGAGAATAAGTATATTTGTTCAAATATTTATCATCTTATTAGTTGTTTTTCGTGGTCAGTATGTGAATACCATTGTCAGACAAAAGATATGTAAGCAGAGACTTGCCCAAATGACCCCTTCTGTCACACCAATCCTTCCTTCTACTTATTTTTTTTTAAAAAGCAAACACTGTTTATCAGCATTCCCTCCCTTTAAACAAAACTTCTTCACTTTATATTCTGCAATCCCATCATACATTGCAAAGAACTAGAAATAACAAGAATCCACGAAAGAGCGTGTGTCAATACAACCTGGTCTCCCTATTGAATTTGAGGCCAAATGTGTTGTAAATTCAACAAACAGGGTGATTGTTTTGAACATTTGCTCTACAGTGATGCCTCTTAGTAATGCCCAAACGGCAGAAACTCCAGGATAACTATAAGGAGGTCTATTAAAGGCCTCGTGAAGAAAAGCATTTACCAAAGGAAATTACCAAAAGGAGATGCTTTTTATATCCAGGTTCACTGAAATTAACATTTTCTAGTCTTGTTTCCAAAAACTGGGAAGGGGGGGGGGTAGGAATCTGACGGTTAAAATGCACATGGATGACACATATTATTATGGCATATATGTCTGCCAATGTTGCTTTGTAATGTGCCTTAAAAACTAAAGATTTCAGGAACCTGGCTGTTTTAATGCATATAAATCTTTCCCAATCATTTTATTTCATCTGGAACGCCTATAATGTTGACATTCTTTTTAAGACCACTAAACTATAAGGCATTCTTCAAATTCCTGCCCTAAAAATTCAGAGAATTCTACAAATGGCTTGTGTTTGAGTTTCCATTATTACCTTTGTAACTGCAACATATTTTGCTGTGGAAATCAATTTGTGGGCACAAGTGTGTTACTCCTTACTTTCTCTGTATGACCTACATTTTAAAAGAGGGACATGCTGCATTTGCAAGCACTTTGATCTTAATGGTATGCCTCTTTTTATTAACTTCCATAGGGGTGGTTTTGCTAGAAACCTATTTAATAGTGGCTGCTATGCCATTCACTATTTTTATTTAGCATGTCTCTTGTAATAGAGACAATTTTTTTTTTAAAAAAGATTGCACTTCATTTAAATGTCATTCATTAAATAATTAAAATGGTGTGACTCAGGCAAGTCAACTATCAGGAAGTTGTGGCCTCCAGATAAATTTAGCTAATTGTTCTAACCAATATGGACAATAGAGAGAGTATATATAGAAAAGAGAGTATATATAGAAGAGAGCTTGAAGGGACTTTGGAGGTCTTCTAGTTCAGCCCCCTGCTCAAACAGGACATTTTATACCATTTCAAGCAAGTGGCTGTCCAGTTAAAAATCTCCAGTGATGAAGTGCCCACAATTTCTGAAGGCAAGCTGTTCCACTGGTTAATTGTTCTTACTTTTAGGAAGTTTCTCCTTAATTCCAGGTTGCTTGTCTCCTTGATTAGTTTCCAACCATTGTTTCATGTCCTGCCTTCTGGTGCTGTGGAGAATAAATGTACCCCACTCTTCTTTGTGACAGCCTCTCAAATACTGGAAGGCTGCTATCATGTCCCACCTAGTCCTTCTCTTCCCTAGACTGGCCAGACCCATATCCAAATCCTCCAACTGTTCTTCATATATTTTAGTCTCCAGGCTTTTAATCATCTTAGTTGCTCTTCTTGGCACTTTTTCCAAAGACACAACATCTTTTTTGTAATGTGGTGGCCAAAACTGGATGTAGCATTCCAGGTGTGGTCTTACCAAGGCCTACTGCTACTCATATTCAAGTAATCATCCACTAGGACCTGAAGGTCCCTCTCACAGATACTGTTTTTTAGCCAGGTCTCTTACCTAATTTGTATTTATATCTTTGGTTTTTCTTGCCTGAATGTAAAACTTTGTTTTTCTCTACATTAAAATTCATTTTGTTGAATAGGGCCCATTGTTCAAATCTGTCAAGATGTTTTTGGATTCTAAGCTTGTCTTCTGGGGTGTTGGCTATTCCTGACATCTTAGTGTCATTCACAAATTTGATGAGTTCCCTTTCTATTCCCTCATCTAAGTCCTTTATGAAGATATTGAAGAGTACTGGGCCTAAGATGGAACTTTGTGGTGTCCCATTGCTTATTTCCCTCCATGTAGATCAGTGGTGGTATTCAATTTTTTTTACTACTGGTTCTGTGGGCGTAGCTTGGTGGGCATGGCTATGCTGTCAACCAATCAGAGGTGGTATTTGCCAGTGTTGGCAATCAGAGGTGGTATTTGCCGGTTCTCTAAATCAATCAAAATTATCGCTACCAGTTTTCCAGAACCTGTTGGAACTGGGTAAATACCAACTCTGATGTAGATGTAGTACCATCAAGGACTATTTGTTGAGTATGGTTTGTCAGCTAGCTACAATTCCATGTGCCGCCTCGAGTTCCCTCCGACTGGGGAAGAGAGGTGGGGTATAAATCCAATAAATAAATAAATAAATAAATAAATAAACAAATAAACAAATAAATAAATAAATAAATGTGATACAATGGTTCTGAGATAACATCTGCCAACACCTTCAGAATTCTAGGATGCAATCTGTCAGGTCCCGTAATTCAGAGAGGGTTGTTTTTTTTTAAGCATCAATATTTAGAAGGCAATAAATTCCTCATTTTTGCACAATTTTGTTAAATCTGAGAAAGATTTTTGTTAGTTTTTTTTAATCCTGTATTTACTGTTATTATAAGTAACTCAAGGTGCAGAACACACCTAATATTCCCTCCTCCTCCTCTTTTCCACACAATAACAACTGTCTGATGTGATGTGAGCTGACAGACAGAATGGCCCAGTTTTATGGCTAAGGTGGAACTCGAACTCACACCAGGCACCAGGCTAGAAAATTTCCTGATTTCTAGCCTGGTGCCTTAACCACTAACCAACCTGGTTCTTACCAATTAAGGGTACACATTTTGAAACCTCATGGGTGGCATAAAAATTAAATAAATAAATAAATAACTTCATTTACTTCGTCATAGCCATTATGGCACCTATTAGGGATGTTTTTGGATGTTTAAACCTCCTTATACCATTTCAGATAACGGGGTATGGCTAGATCTTATCAGTGTAAAAATTCAAAGAGTATCAGTGTTCATATATTTCTTGAAAATAAGTGTTCATGTGACCTGAAGTAATTTTAACTTGGGCAAAAGGACAACCTTCAACTCTTTCACTAATTTCTGCTTCTAGTGCAGTCACCTGTTTGAAGATAAATCAAAATAACTTTGCGTGTATACATAGATGTCAACCAAGTGTTATATAGAATCTTACATTATTCCATCCAGAGCAAAATAATCCTTTCAGAGTATGCTGTTATTTGTCTTTCTGAACAATGCACTCTGGTTATCACCTCAGAACACATCTGATTTTTAAAGTGTACTTCAAATGATTTCTTTGTTCCAAGCTTGGACAATCATATTATATCTTAATAAGACCTTAAAAAGTCCTATTCAAATGCATGGTTAATGCAGAAGCCTTTAAATAAATGAGAATGGCTGCTTTGGCAGAAATTAGTTTAACAAATTAATTTTAAGATTTTATTTTATTTTATGAAGCCTTTGATCATAAGCCGCTTTCAGAAGACTTTTTTAATATGAAAAGTTGCATGAAATCTTCCCTTTTTTTAAAAAAGGGATGATTTGTGAAACTAAAATATGGCTAATACTATGCATAAAGGCACAACAATTATAGGCCCTTCTTGATTAAATGTTTCTCTTAACTGCTGCGGTATGATCGCTGTGCTTTATGTAAAAATAACAGTACTTATGGGGAGCATAACACTGGGAAATATTATTTTTAATCCACAGAGAAAATCCTTTGCTTACTCTACTAAACAAGACTCTGCCGATTTTCCTGGATGAAGAAAAAATGAAAAGAAAAGAAAATGAGGTGGGGAAGGGGGGGCAGCAAAAAGAAAACCTCTGTACAAGTTTTATAATGACAGAGCATACAAACTTCTGGCCTAATTCTCTTTCAGGCAAAACAAACAAACAAATCAACAAATCAGCACAAACACGGAACAGATATTGGACTGAAAGGAGATTTAGCTAAGGCTAGTGGGGGTCATTTCTTATATGTCAGCTGCTTTGAGAAAGCTATGTACAAATCATATCTGATGTCTCTAATCTACTATACAAATCTTCATAATAGAGCCAGAAATCAGCTAAGCAATGATTAGGGTTTTTTTTTCTGATGATGGAATTATTAATGGCATGTTAAGGATTAATTAAAAAGTTCTGCTTTCCTGTATCACTTGGCTTCTGCTTAACAAAAAGAAGTATTGGTATGTTGTTTAAGGGAGATATATGGTTTCAAGGGAAATAAAATGGAGGTTTTTTTCTGAGATAGAACTGTAGATAAAATTAAGGAAGGAGATCCTAGATTTCATTAGCCTTTTGTAGAACTCAGAGGTAAGATCAGTGGTGGGATTCATTTTTTTTTTTTACTACCGGTTCTGTGGGCGTGGCTTGGTGGGTGTGGCTATGCAGTCACGTGACTGGGTGGGCCGCCCCTGTTTTTTTGCCTAGAAAGCACCCTAAAGCCTCCTGGTAGCCAAATAGGGCCGTGGGGGGCAGCGGCGCCCTCCCCATGCCCCGTTTTTTGCCTAGAAAACCTCCCCGAAGCATCTTGGTAGCCAAATAGGAACGCGTAGAGACTCCTGGAAGGGGCGGGGTAGGGAGGGGCCAATCAGAGGTGGTATCTGCCGGTTCTCTGAACCAATCAAAATTATCGCTACTGGTTCTTCCAAAGCTGCCAGAACTGGCTGAATACCACCTCTGATCCCATATCTATGTTTGCTGGTGCTGCAATTAAATTGTCCCTCCTGCTGGTGGAAATTTGGCTGAAAAACTTCTGAAGTTGCCTGTTCTTGGACATTGTATAGCCTACTAAGAGAAATCTTTTTAATTCCACTGCCTGCTATTAATTCTAATCTATTCTAAGTACACAAATCCAATCTAAATCAAGCAAGTTATGCTACTGAGTAAATAGACTTTGGTTGTTTAAAGCTGCTTTAAACAAAAACTGTGTTGCAAGCTTCACCCCCCTCCCACACGTCCCCTTTAATCTCCCATATTATTAACCATGTGAGTGATCTTTTTTGTTTTCTGCCTGAAAAATCTTGCACAACGGGTGGTGTTCCTTTTGGCTAATGAAACATTTTCATCACACACACAAGAATTTTGATTGGGCAAGACACCCTTTGCAACGTTGCATCCAAGGGGGAAAGAAGATTTGATAAGAAAATGGGTGTCATATTTAAACACTTTCCAATTACTCAGGAGCAACTTGCTAAAAAAAAAAAATAGCTAGCATGAGTATTACTGACGCTGTACTTTACTGGCGCTGTGCTTATCTGTTTATTTTTAGTGCAATGCCTCATATAACTTTCCAAGAAATGATAGGCAGGAGCTTCTGAGTTTGAAGGCTCTGATTCTTGGCTATTTTTTTTTTTTTTTGAAGTGGGAGAAGGTATGTTCTTCCGTGCTATCAAATATCACTAGAAGTAAATTACTCCGGTGCTCTTTGGCAGTAGTAACTTGAGCAATTTTGCACTATGCCTTTAAAATGGATAGGAACTGCAGATTTGGCAATTATTACTTTCATGTCAAAGTGCAACTTGGTAAGCCTGACCAACAGATATATATATAGGGAGTCCTTGACTTATGACCACATAGGGACTGGAGAATTTGTCATTAAGTGGTGCAAGTCATTAAATCAGGGGTGGGCTGCAAAACAAGGCGGTGGCTCAAGTGGTAAGATGCTGGGCTTGTGTACCACTAAGGTTGGCAGGTCGGCTGTTCAATTCCCGAGAGCGATTAAAACCGTCTCCTGCTTGGGCAGGGGGTTGCCTGCTTGGGCCGGGGGTTGGACTCGATGACCTACAAGGTCCCTCCCAACTCTCTTAATATGTTATGTTATATTTCTAATTTGCATTTTCCAGTAGAGCAAGTGGTAAACGGCCATGTTTTCAGGAAGAAACCGGAGCTGCAGAAGCTGACATTTAATTAAAGAATTAATGGAAAACAAATCT
>JANHGC010001764.1:835085-845583 GCA_027560395.1 Boaedon fuliginosus
GGTGTTGTGTGGCTGGCCTGAAGATCCAAGACCTTGGACAAGTGATTAGAGACCCCCCCATCTCTTAATTATCCACATAATAATAATAATAAATAAAAGCTATCATCGTTGTACTTACCAATTCCAGATGATTCTGATAAACAGCAGAGTAGGTTCTTCTATAGCTTTGTATCCATTTTGACAGACATGAACAATGAATAGCTTCCTAGTTCCCCGAAATAGGTGAAGAGAGGCAGGATATAAATAAAATAAATAATAATAATAATAATAGTTTTTCTGTACTCCAGGACCGTGGTGGCGAACCTATGCCATGTGTGCCCGAGGTGGCACGCAAAACCCTCTCTCTCGTCCCACCACGAGTCACAAAACGGGCCCTCCCACCCGACCCTGTGCTATACTTACCTTTGTTTCCTCTTCCAAAACTCAGCTGATTGGTGTGGAAGTGCCGATCAGCTGTTTTTCTGCTCTGGGGGATCGCAAGCGCATGGGGATGTCGCGTACATGCTCACAGGGTCTGTGGACACATGTGCACATGCATGCACGCACACACTTTTGGCATGCAACAATGAAAAGGTTTGCCCTCACTGCTCTAGGACAATGAGGGTAAGTCCTAACTTGAGTTCAGTAACTATTTTTGGCTATTCATTCAAAATCAGAACTATTTGAAAAATAGGGAACACTGTTTACTTATTCTTGGAATGCATTATGTAACTCATAAGCTATAATAATTTGTTTTCTCTGCAGTAACATACAGTCTTGTCAGTAATGATTGACTAGATCATCACCTTTTATTTTTTTAAAGAGTCAAATGAAATGTAAAAATCCCTTTGTATACTAGAAATAATCATATGGAACATTTTAACAGGGCAGTTTAAAAAATGGAGAGAGAGAGAGAGAGAATGAAAGAAGATGCATACCATTTTGTAGTGCATAATGCAATAGTTTAGAAAAGGAAGAACGTAGACCGGCTTTGAAGAATATAAATCTTAAAGTTCCTCAGGTTGAAAAACACTGCTTTAGAGGCGTTGAACTGGGATATTGGCTAGAGTATAGTCAGTGTGTAGAACTGGCTTTGTATTTAAATAGTACTTACCCCAGTTAGACTCTGGCAATATATTTAGTGTGGGGCAATTGGTACAGGATACAGTAGCCAGATTCTTGGCAAGACAACACATATTGCAGAATAACATTCATCTTTAGGTTACTACACTATTTGTCTGTAGAGCACTGTTCACGGTATTTCTCATGATCTATAAAAGTCTACCTGATATATTATATACTATTACATATTACATGTCATATATGGCAAGGTACAATAGGCTTTCCTTTGCCAGGCTTGAATGTTGCTGACTGGTGTGACATCTTGAGAGGGTCTGTTAAAAATAAACTGTATTCTCAGCCCAAGTGGTTCTTGGGAGTGGTGACAACGCAGCAGACTGTCAGTAGCTGTGTGCTTCGCCCCATTGCTCCTTGCATTTCAACAAAATTCTTCATATTGTTCCTTTGACCTAAGCTAACTGCCTCCATCATAGGTAAGCAGGGACCTAAGATGTTAGTTATTTATTACATTTCTTTTACTGCATCCTATTGTTTTAATTCCTGTTTTTCTGTTTATGTCCCAGAGTCCCTGCAGACTGGGTTAGCTTACAAACATTGTAAATAAGAGGATTATGAAGCTCTTTTTGAGATCTCTGGTAGTCTAAGACAATGCAAGGCATATGCTTACATTATGGTTGTATCTCTATTTTGCTGTCTTGAACCCTGATTTCCATAGGGGGGAAAAAAATCTGATGCCTCAGCGTTTTCCTTTAGATTCATCCTCTTTTCCTCTTTAATCAATGCGGAGGCTTATTTTACAGAACGTAGTGAATAGCTGTAATCTCAACCAACGTTTTCTTTACACACAGCTACTTCAGCATCCCCTGTGCCACCGAAGGAATTCTGTTCTCTGTTTAAGTTTCTATGCCACACCCATCTAGCTTGGTGGCCAGACGGCGCCCTAGATGAAAATGTAAACATTGCACAACTGTGAAGAAAGAGTAAAGTACACAAGATCACGGAGTCTGCCACTTAGTCTGTGTTTGAGGGCACCTTATTGTTTGGAATACGATGCCAGCTGGAATATAACAGGTTGTCAAAAAAAAAAAATACTAATAGAGCACACACTTTTTATTGCCACTTTTTATTGAAGTATACATTTGTGACTGTGGTTACTTCATCTGCTTTCACATCAGCACAGATGTATGTCCGGTTTCCCCACCCCGGTACCTACCTTGATGAAATTCGAAGCATTGCATGGGGTGTATATCTCCCCAGTCATGATGGTTGAGAGCTGAGAAATTGTAATAGCAACCTGGCATGAAGCCATTAGGTTAGGAGTGGCTGACATGGGCGGATATATCTGCTGGCAAGATACGAATAGCACTCGTCTAGTGAGTTCAAATAAAATCAGGGAAATTGCAAGATGCGAACATGTTAATAAAATCGGACAGATTTAAACGGAACAACAACAACGTGCAGGTAGTCCTTGACTTACGACCACAGTTGAGCCCACCCAGAATTTATGTTGCTAAGTGAGAAATTTGCTAAGTGACTTTTGTCCCATTTTTTTTTACAACTTTTCTCACCACGGTTTTTAAGGGAATCACTAGAGTTGTTAAATGGGGAACATGGTTGTTAAGTGAATCTGGCTTCCCCATTGACTCTGCTGGCCAGAAGGTCACAAAAGGAGATCACATGACCCCCGGGGACACTGCCACGCTCGTAAATATGAACCAGCTGTCAAGCATCTGAATGTAAATCATGTGGCCATGGGGAATGCTGCCACGGTCGTAAGTTGAAAAATGGTTGTAAGTCTCTTTTCTTCAGTGCCATCGTAACTTGGAACGGTCACTAAACAAACTGTTGGAATTCGAGAACTGCCTGTATCTCTAATCTCAGTACCCTTATAATTTAAAATGTTCTAGGCACTGAGCCTACATGTCAGGACAACGGGTTTGGGCAAAACGGCTCAGAAGATAGCATCCATACTACCTAGGCGTGCACACACAAACATTTAAGGAAGCATCCATACAAGACAGCTTCCCATGTGAGAAGAAGCAAGCAAGAGAACTTTTACGGCATGCAGTACAAATAGCAACCAAATTCTGTAGGCCATTTAATTCTGCTGGCCATTGTTTATGTGGTTTTTTTTTCCTTTTTAAAGCTGTTACGTTTACTCAGCTAAATTCAACTTCCCCTGAAAGTTCATATGCATAACTCTCACTACGATCTACCAGTGAGTTTCTTTGTTCAGCTGGCTGGACAGGAGTTTTCACAAAAAAAATCTCCAAAACCGAAGAGTTAGCATTCCATTCAGTCAGCTTCATCCTGAAAATAAGGGGAACAGTTGTTCCCGAGTTAGATACACTCTTTGCATGAACGTATTTGTCTTACAAGAAGTGACTTAGGACTCACATCATCTGTCTTGGCTCTGAGTTAAGACAGCAGCCTGGCGAATGAATGAAAAGGAAGGGAAAAAGTCAATTTAACCAAACGCTAAAAGCACAGACTGTGAATCTTTATTCATGCCTAAAAGCTATGGAATGAACTAACTGTTAAATGACAAACCCTTACTTAGTTCGCTGGAAGGGGGGAAAAAAGTCAGCCCCTTCAAAGTAGAGTAACATCCAGAAACCTGTATTACTCTAGCAGTATTTAAAAAACTACTTTGAAAACATTACTTTGTAGAGCATTAGCATTTATGTTCGAAGCCACTACACCAGAAGTGCAATCTCACTCATTTGGTATAATGTTCATTTTAGAAAGAAAAACAAAAATTATCCATCTTCAGGAAAAAAAATAAAAAGCTTTCCCAAATTTTATTCTAGCAATCTTCACCACGGAGTCTGGACCTTTTAAAAATGGAATACAGTTTTAATGTTTAAAGGTTATTCTGAACTCCCCTCTGTGCTGTAGTTTTCATATATAACTCACGAAAGGACAACTTGTTATTAAAGAAGCCAGCAGGTGTTCTTCTCTCTGAAACATACTAAATGAAGAACTTTAACTGATTGTATTGGCTACGCGCTCTGGGAGAGAAAAAGAAAAATTAAATAATGAAGGTGGGGGGGAACTATTGCGTAGGCACCACATCAATATTAGGAAATAAAAAAATAAATAAAAGATCAGGAGATGGGAAACTCAGTAAAAATTCTGCTGGAGAGCATGGTCAATGTTTGTGGGTTTGCAAAGGTATGTATTGCGCACGAGCATGTGCATGTTATGGATAGACGAGACAAAAAATTCTGAGGTTAAATGCTGAGTTTTGAAACCCAGTTCATTTTACTCTGTGAGATCTTTCCTGGATTCACAAATTGTCAGTCTGGCTGTCATGTGATTTGAATAATTTTGGCGTAATACGTCTTCACCCTTACAATGAGGCAAATAACATTATTACTTTAAATATCCAAATAATACATATATTCTAAATGTATATATTATATCTAACTTTGGTATTTGTAAATACATATGAGCATTATGCAAATTTATGCAATGAATGTCACATTTTGCCCTGCTTTTTCAGTACTGTCCCATTCTTGTTTTTCTGATTATTTGCCTGATTTACTTTCAAAACGTGTAGCTTTTCATTCCCAAAAGTTCAGGGCTCTATAGTATAGAGTATATAGAGTACAGAATATACGCTAAAGAATATATTCAAGAAAGCATTTTTTTATTTAAAAAATGGAAAAACAGAATGGAAATTATCTCGTTTTTTCTATTATACGCATACCTAACACTAAGTTCAGTCAATAGACTAAACTGGTAGGACATTATAATAATATGCAATGGTATATATGTGTGAATGCATATTCTCTTCCACTGGATTTGGTTAGCTCGGCACCCAAAGGATAAGGTAGGTTATAAAAATCGAAATAAATGTCATTCAGCTGGAAAAGGGCAACAAATGAGTTTCATCCAGCTTGATTTACAATTCAGTTAAGTGGAAATATGTAGATATAAGCTGATTTGCCAGTTCCATTAAGCTGATTTAGTCAGCTTAACTATCTTGTGGATAAGGAAATTCTTCAGCTAGTGTGTATTATAGCTGAAAAAAGAAAAGAAAAGAAAAGGAGAGGGGGAAAAAAGAAAAGAGGACTTAAACTCTTCAGGCTGACTCATGTTTAAAATTTAAATGAAGTTTCAAATGATTCCTTTTTAGAAGTGAGGTTTTAATAATAATTTTACTGTACTCACCCATATGAACTAAAATCAATTAAGTGCAATTTTGGTTTTCCATTTCTTATTTGTTCAGCAATAGCATAAAAATAGTTTGAAACATACTTTTATAATAATGTATACTATCAATGTCTCTTTTAGAAATGTGCTTTCTGCTCTTTTTTTTTTTTAAGATAATTGACAGTTAACATCAAATATTTAATGAAAAGCTTTCCTTGCCTTGTTAAAGCTGAGTTTTATGAAACTAACTTCTTCTGATGCTTATGGAAAGATTCCTAACTTCAGTAGGAGCAGGATTGAATCACAGGGCTTATTGGAAAATAAATTATGTAAATTGTATCCACATTAATAAGGAACCTCTTTAAGATCACATGCAACTCAGCAAGATCACAATTAAGTCAGTAATATGTGCCAACAGCTTTTTAGTTTCTTCTAATAGAATATAAACTGAAAACAATAGCATTTTTTTTACCATCAGATAAATTCTGCACAAAAACTTAGAAACCAAGAAAGTACATTGCTATTCGCGTTACGCAAAAGATAACATGAAAAAAAAAATGTTACAGTGAAATCCTGGTTTAGCTGTCACCATTCAACTGAACACTGAATTGCGTGCATAGAAAATATAACCAATTTCATTACCTAGCATTTTAGAAGCCACAAAAGCAGATGATGAAAAGTACTGTTCCATATCCTAGATCAAACTCTATTTCATTGAGGGCCGTATCAGAGTTGTGTTTGACCTTGGAAAGGCCAGGGAGGGTGTGGCCAGGGGGCAGGGCTAGCTCAACATCACTCGTGTCAGGGGAGCCTGTGGGGGGGCTGAATACCAGTGAAAACAGGCTCCCGAGCTCTGTTTTGCCTGTGACAGCCTTCTGCAACTCGCTGTTTTTGCTGGCAGAGGCTGGGGGCAGTCCTTTTTTGCTGGGGGGCGATCCTTCACTGTTTCCAGGGCAGGCCCATAGACCAGGTCTAAGCACCCTGTGGGCTGGATCTGACCCATGCTGCGGGCCTTGAGTTTGATATTCCTGTCCTAGATTTTAGAAAGCCATATCTTGCCTCAATGTCACATGTTGAGACCTGACAAAAGGCACCTCATGTTCTCATTTTGTTCTTTGGCATAACCTCCAATGGTTATTAATTCAGGATAGAAAGAGAATGAGAATTGAATGGGTATTCCAGGAATTGCCATAAATTTGAAAAAAAGCTGTAATTCTTGGGTGGATTCCAGAGACCATGAATAGCAATGATATAACAACTTAGAACCATGCTTCTTTTCCCATCCCACCTGTGCTAGGAGAATAAGTGCAAACTGCAAACTCCTTGTTGTAGGTATATTTTCTGAGGACTGGGGTGTGTGTGTGTGTGTTTTTTCTGTTCTGAATTTTTCTGTTCTTCCCATTATGTCAGGAAGTAATATGCATATAATTAAATAATAATTAAATCAAATGTAAAGTTGTAATTACATTTTTGCATATAATTGAAATGGGAAGATTACTTTTTTTGAAATTTAATTAGTATTACCTTAAACAAAAGAATATTTTTAATTATAACTTATTTATTAGATTGTAATTTCTGGCCAATCTTTAGAAGATCTAAAGGCCCAAGTCTTTCATGAGTTGTACAATGCTATCATTAAGTTTCCAAATAGTAATTGTTTTGCTAAGTCCAACCCACAGACTAGAGCTTCTTCTCATGGCAGACTACTCTGATTATCTGGGTCAGTATGTCCTTGGTTGACACCTGTTGCATATTCTAATATAAAATATAATCACTCTGTTGCCTATGAAGTTTAGCATTATCCTATCTTGAAGATATGAAAGCAAAGAAAGAGAACTGTCCCAATGCTTTACCACATAATTAAACTTCATGGGAAGCGGAATTATAAGGGAGTTGCTTTCTTTTTCCCTTATCTCCATGTGGTCTGAAATAAAATTGACACATTTCCTTGGCTCGAAGGAGGTGAAACTATTAATTTGGATACAATGGAGATTTCCAATTGCTCATCATGCCTTTGCTAAGGATGATTTGTGAAAAATTTCTGGACATTCAATCCTTTCTATGTCTATAAATTTGTTTATCTTGTTTCTTCACTGGTTTACTGTTAAATACATTATCACTTCCTGAACTGTGATGGATAAGAACATGTAACAACTTTGCTAAATTCGGTTTAGAGGCCATCTACTACAATGATTTGTACCTGAAATGGCCAACCCAGATATATTCAGGAAGGAAACCAACAAGGATAGGTGAGCTATCTTCCCCTTTTCTGCTTTTCATCTGGTATTATTATACTTCTTCAGATGTCTATATGATCAATGAATTACATCCATTGCTATGTAAGAGGAAGAGACTCTTATAGAAATGAATTCTGCACCACTGACCATTCCACTTCATTGCCTTATTCCCTAAACATATAAAGTCTTCCAGTACAAGTCTGGTCCTGGTGCCCAAGCCACATTGGATCTTGCAACATTATCCTGGGACACGTAATTTGCCACATTCATAAGGTATTCAATGTTCCGATTCTTTTGTAGTTATAGAAAACGTGATGTAATAAAATAAAATGTGATTTAATAAAATAAATAAGACTCATTACTCATGCTAATGAGTATTATAATTTTTGTAGTCATTCAAGACACAAAATGTATGAAAGTTACAAATGCACAACTCTATAGTAGCACTTCGCCAGCACTAGAGCTACAGCTTATGTTTACTGGAGAATAAACCTTCCCAACTGTAAGGTTAAGCTTAGGAAAAAAAATAACCATCTAATCAACAACACATAAGTTAAATATAATCATTAAAAGGATAACATTATGCACAAGTTCTTGACAACAAATGCTAATTTTTTCTCTCTTTTTAATGAAATCTGCTATTCATTTGAAAGCTGGATTTTGGCACTGTATTGGACAGGCTCCCATTCACTGGACTAGTTTATTTTAAAATGAGGAAAGCAGTGGCAAAAATGTACTAAACGTAATGCACATTTGTATAAAAGAAAAATCCTTGAACAAAGAAAGATTTTCTAAGTTTTTGACATTAATAAAGACAATTGCATTTTTAATCAAACAAAATGTATTAGTTTTCTAATTTTGTTTAAAGCGTTGCAGTACTTACACATGCCAGATCAGGTTATTGTAAATCCCAAAGCAAATTAGATTCATTGGGTTCTGTTGATGTATTCAGGGGTACTATGTAAATCATAAATTTAATGGCATACTAAGACACACATCTGTTTCTATTTTGTGAAAGTTAATAATCTAACTACAGGGTATTTAAATACAACTTTCATCAACTGGAACACTGGAAAAAATAGAGGCTTTCCTATAAATTATGCATTCATGCTCAAATTATGCCAACAGACTGCAGATCTCAGGAGTTAGTAACAATATAACATGTGATTTTTTCCACCGTCTATTGCTCATTAGTTGATTTGATATTTAACCAATCTTTGCAACGTCACTAACTGGACTTATAGATGTTTATTGTTTTACTAACAGAAGTTTCATGCACAATAGATCGGGGGGAGAGAATGAGCATTTCTTAACAAATACGATGATGAATATGTAGTTTTAATTATATGTATATTAAGTGCATACCTATGCACAAACGTTTACACACACATACACACACACACACATACACACAAACTGATTTGAAATGAAAAGAAAACAATATGCCAACACCAATTAACTATCATAAGAGATGAAATTGCAAGTAGTTTTCAGAGCATATTTACATTAACATATATGATTACTACTTCGGCCTGATACAAAATAACATTTACCACTGATTAATGCTAGCTTTTCTGCTAGGTGGGGTGCGGATGTTTGTTTGTATGTGCTCTATATAAACTTTCAGTTCTGCACTAATCTACCTCAAACTTGCCAGGTAGTAAAAAAGCTTAGTAAGAAAAGCACTGTCATGGACTTCCAGTCTGGACTCAACGGGACAGGACACGAAGTCCGCGATCTCTGCGGCTTCGGTCCTGGCTTCCCCGACTGTGGGCTCCTAGAGGAGCCTACCCTTCCACGCAGGGATGGGCAAAACGAGGCGAGGACGTCTAGATCGGTATAGGGGAACCGCATTTCCCTTGTCGGTCTTTTCTCCCTCCCAAAGCTGCCGACGGACAAAGTGGCGCCAGGACAACATGGTGGCCATTTAGCTGAGTCAGGCTGGGACTAAGATTGTGCTGGAGGAGATACAAAGTAACAGGCAGTGGAGAAGAAGGAGTGAGTGACGATACAAACTAAACCCCTAAAATTTGGACAAAAAATATTTAAATCTCTCCAATAATAAGAAAGCAGCTAAATTGACTGTGGGGGAGTGGCAAATCACAGCTTTAAACTTGCTAACATAGGAGCGGGAGGATCTTGTAGCTCCGCATCGGAAAAGATTTGGAGTGGAAGGAAGAGAAAACGAAGTCATCCCATGTGACTCATACCCAAAAAAAGATATATAATCTTCTGATTAATTTGGACAATTACTCGGACTTTTTAAAATAAACCAAATGGACGACTTTAAAGAAGAATTTCAAAATTTCCAAAATCAATTGAAGGACATTTTCTCGCATATGCGAAAAATGGCAAAACTTGACAAACTGCAAGATGATCCAAAATTTAAACAACCAAGGAAGTTACCTATGTCACCTAGAATTGCTGCAATAAAAAAAACGTAAACATAAACAGAAAAAAATTGTTGAAATAACCTACAAAAAGTGACCGGCGCGAAGGCAATATAGATGGAAACTTGATTTTGATGATGACGTTGACTAAGCCATACAGAGAGAAAGAAGAGATTGGCGGAGACGTACACATGACCGAGGATGGGAGCAAGGGATTGGCCCACCCAAACAAAGAAGAGGACTGAGAAAGCTGCATAAAAGGGATGATGGCTGACATTTTTTTTTCTTAAACTTGAGAAAGAAGAGGGTGGAGTCGAAATATAATCCCTTGAACTAGGGATTTCTTGATTTTTAATTAGCTATATATAGATGTTCTTTTTATTCTTGTATTTTTTTTTTTTTACTATTTTAATATAATCAAATTCGTTTCTCAACTGATCGTAATGAAATTTGGATGATGATATGATGTGATAGATTCTATAAAATAGATTGGAAGTGGAATTAATAGAAATAAAATAAAAATTGAGCTATTAATTAATTGGGTAATATGAAAGAAATAAAAATGATAGAATGGGAGCCTAAATTATTGAGATATAGATGGTGCTAACTCCTCAGGGTTAAATCGGATCTGAAAACCGTTTGGTTTTTCAGCTT
>JANHGC010001764.1:845683-857651 GCA_027560395.1 Boaedon fuliginosus
CAGCAAAAAATAAAAAAGCAAAATCCCAACCCTTGCCTGTTTTTGGAAATGGTTCAACACACACACACACACACACATACACACGATAGATATGAGAAGGAGTGGGAGATCAGACATACTTTCTTCTCTCTCTCTCTCTCAAATTGCTTTGAGCCTACCTCATAGCTTGGCAGTTGTGTGCTCAGCCTCAGCTCGGCACTCAAAGTTTAAATAAAAAGAAATGTTGCCCGCGAGTGACTAGGGAGGCAGGGGGCGGGGCAAGTTACGTAATTAGTACTGACTTTTTTTCCCCGGGAGATTTATTAGGAATTATTTTTCCGGGACGGGCGTGGGAAAGAGGGGTAAAATCCGGGACTTTCCCGGGCAAACCGGGATACTTGACAGGTATGATTATAATCCATGTAGGAAAGTCATGAACTCCACCTCTAATTCATTACATGACCAGCACATTTGTTATTTTACCACATCTACTTGCAAACAGAAGGGCATATTTTAAGCTAAGATTCTATATACATGAAAGCCAAGTTTATAAGACATTGCCCGTCTAAGAGAGAAAACTTCTGTATGTAAGTAGATGCAGCTAAAAATCTACAATTATTTCATTTAGTGAAGGGACCAGGAATTTTCATGGTTCCATGAGAAATTAGAGAACTTACATCACAAACTAATTGCACCATGTTTATAACTGCTTATAATTTCCCAATATGGAAAAAATAATTTTGTTTTGGTGCAACCTTATCAAAATTACTTTTTATTATGGCAATACAGAAATAAAAAATCTAACAACATACCATTTAACTTTTTTTGGGAATCATCAAACATCTTCTGGGTAGCAGAGCACATTCTGCCAGGTATATAGAACAGATGAGGTTTTGTCTTCGTTCTTATATATTTAATTATTTTGGCATTATGTTCATTCCATTCTTCTTGCTGGAAAAAAAATATGTTTATGTTCCTGGTGCCATCCAGAAAGCAAATATGCAATAGTTATTAAATTTCCACTCACCAATTGAGCAAGTTCAACTTTTTGTTCCAATAGTCGTAGTTCTGTTTGTTTAGCACGTCTTTCCTCAAAGAGTTCTCGTCTTTCATTTTCAACCTGCTTTCTTTCTTCTTCTGCCTGCACTTCAAGTTTCTGCTCAATTTCTTGTCTTCTTTTTTGCTAAGTTAGAATGGCTTAAAGTTAATTCAATAGCAGCAATCTTATTTAAATAAGTCACCATAATGCACAAACTGAATCAATTCAATTGTTTTATGTCAAACAAAAGTATTCTCCCCAACATATATACCAGTGATGGTGAACCTTTTCGCCACTGCATGCCCAAACAATGCATGTGCACCGCTCTAATAACTGGCTTGCTTTGCGCACTATTCACATGGTCTTCCATTTACAGTGAGATGACAAACAGCTGAGGCATGGAAATCCGCAGTGCTGCGCAGCATTAGCTGTGCTTCAAAAGAAGGTAATACAAAGCAGAAAAGGGCGGGTGAGTGGGCCAAATTGAAGAGCCAAACCGATAGTTCCGGCAAAAGCATGTGTGCCTATAGAGAGGGATCCGTGTGCCACCTCTGGCATGTGTGCCACAGGTTCGCCAACACTGATATATACTGTAGATGGCGATCTGGTTTAAGAAGATTAATACTGAAATAAAAATGTGTCCCCAATGATCTGTAAGTAGAATACCATAATCAAAAGCAGTATAGAGTTGCAGAAAATATAACCTTCGATCAAATGTATTTCAAAATTTATTTTCCTGCTCTGTCTTTCCTTTGCCAGCCCTCAGAGTGAACTCGTAGGAAATTATTTATTTATTTATTACATTTTTATGCCGCCCAATTCCCGAAGGACTCTGGGCGGCTTACAACATGGATAGCAATAGCACTCAGATGTTATATACTGCTTATCAGAACTTTACAACACTCCCCAAGCAGTTACAGAGTCAGCTTATTGCCCCCAACAATCTGGGTCCTCATTTCACCGACGTTAGAAAGGATGGAAGGCTGAGTCAACCTGCTTAACAAGTCAGCAGAGACTGCAGTGCTGCATTTAACCACTGAGCCACCGGCTCTTAAAAATATGATCTTTAAGTTATCATAACCCATGCAAGTATAGAATAATGCAATAGAACCATAGAACCAAAATTATTTGAAACAATTGTGATACTTGTGTTGTTGCTTAAAGAAAAAAAAAACAGCAAATCATCTTCCCCAACACAATTCTATTAAATATTATTAAATACCAATTCATTAGTATTGATTGAGATGTATTTTTTCCTCCATTGAATCAATTATGAGAGATCCTACTCTAGTTTATTATAAATTTTAGTTCAGGATGAAGATAATCTGAACAAATTTTGAAAGTTAAACTGGGCAGCAGTCAAAATAGTAAACACACACACACACACACACACACACACACACACACACGAGGCAGTAACCAGATTTCTGTCAGCAAGTTAAACCACTGTTTGACGACAGATTTCTAATGATTAATGCTGCAGTAAACTCAGAACACAATTACAACACAGTGCCAAGGTTAAATCTTGTTGCAAATTAATTTAAATGGCCATTCATAGAAACAATAATGATCAGCATTCTGATGGGTCATGAGCAATTATTTGATTTCAAGCAAAATGGTTCTTATGGGTGAACTGGGCGACAGATTCGAGCCATGTATCACTTCTTCACTAGTTATACATACTCCATATATTATTCTTTTATAGGGGTATGATAGAAAGATATAAACAAATATCACAAACGAACACTAGCTGCTCATTTTTCAAACATGATGCTTATTGTTATGGATCTGCTTTTTTTATCCATGTGTTTTATATATATTCATATATGTCTATGATCAAGAATAAAATGAAATGAAACACAATTTCCCAAAACAATATTACAATAATAGAATTTACTGTAATTACTTCTATTTTGTAGTTTCTTTTTTTTCAGAAATTATGAAAGAAGAAGACAAGATTTTTCCTTGCAGCACTTTAAACCAGCATCCAATATTTAAGGAACTAAATCATTATGGGTTTCTTGCTTCATCGTAATTTATATTTTAGTGGATGTTTATTTATACTATTCATTAAGGTATTTATAACATTGTATATCAGTGGTTCTCATGGTAAGAGACAAGAATCCACATCATTTAAAAAATGAAACTGAAAAAATAATGAAACATTAAAAATAGTGCCATTAAAAATAGCAGACTGTACAGAGTAATAAAAAAGAGGGTGAGTTAAGAGTGCACTTTGTTTCTTTAGGCTCCAAATAGTTTTCTTTTTAATTATCTGCTCCCAATTATTATAAGAAATAATATTGGATAAAAATCCTTTGCAAACATTATTTTTACGAGCAATAATAACTCCCAACAAGCAACATGGAAACAGTTTGACCTGGCTTCCTAAAAGAAGCTTAGCGTGTTTTTTTCAGTTAAATTTATATCCCAGCTTTCATTGGGAGCTCAAAATGTCATACATATTCCAATTTTCCTCACACTGGCTTTGTGAAATAGGTTGAATTGAAAGAAATGGAGTTCCAAAGCCATCCTTTTACCTATAAATACTTTTTTTTTTCATGATAAACTATAAAGGTGCTTTGGTGATTTTTGAAACAGAAAACTTCAATAGCATCTTGATGAACAATTTCATTTGAGAACTGTATATATAGTAATTATAACTGCTGCTAGGTGAATGATTGATGCTATTTAAAATACTGTCACGAAATTGATATAACTCTTTTGACTGCTGTTTTTAAAAAGGTATAACCAAGCTTTCAATCACAGTTTTGGTCAAAAATAAGAATGTTTGAAAGTGCTCATTTATAGTGAGGGAGGAGGTGACAGGAGAGGTATTGTCTTGGCCCTCCTATATTTAAATGATATTAATAGCCTACATTAGATATTTGCAATGTAGGAAATCATTATCACAATGGAGCTTTATAATTGGTAAAATAAAAAATAAGAAGTTTGAGAGAACTATGGTAAATGTTGTCTAGATGACTTTTTGCTCCAAAGTAGGAATGCTTATTTATTTATTTATTTATTTATTTATTTATTTATTTATTTGTTTATTTATTTATTTATTTGATTTATATTTATATATTTGACTGCATGAAGGCTTTGTATCAGTGAAGCATGTTGTTGGACCTGCCACAAATTAAACCTCTAAATAGAAACAATTTTTTGCTCCATTTGTTGAGAAAGGTATAGTTTTATTAGAGATCAAGTGTATTACAGTATTGAATAGCCAGAACTAAGAATTGCACGCCAAAATCCCTAACTTCTATTTTCCCCTCCCTTAACAGTCTCTCATTGTTCACCCCATTGAAACTAATCAGGTACAGCAAGATGTTTTCATAAATGTCACTCCAAGCGCCATTTGGTATGTGGCTCCCTCCTTCTTCTAGCTGGGTGACCTTGAGGCAGCATCTCGAGGTGGTACAGCACTTACTTTCAATTTCCCAGGCATTTCCTCCTTCATTCTTCCTCCCTAGACAGTTCATGGCAATCTATCACTGCAAAATAACGAGCCACAAGCAAGTGCACGGTGGGTGCAGACACATATGTATGAAGGTATGGATAGAATTACAGTCAGTTTGATGTAGTGGTTAGGGCATCTGGCTAGAAATCAGGAGACTATGAGTTCGAATCCTGCCTTAGGAACAAAGCCAATCGGGTGATCTTGAGCTTAGTCAAGTGTTTAAGTCAGGAAAATAAGCAATGGCAAACCACTTCTGAAAATTTTCCCAAGAAAACTTGTCCAGGCAATCTCTGAAAATCAGACACAATTGAATGAAAGAAAAAATATGGATAGAATGATATTGAAATAAATAAGATAAACTAACCTCTATTCTTAAATACTATGCTTAAGGGAAAGATTTGTCAATTTCTTAACTTATCCAACTTGTAGGTCCCCAAACCTGGGTTGCCTCTGCAAAAGTGAAAGTAACTATTCTTTTGTTACTCTATTTTTAGATATAAAACCAGATATGACAAGATGGCATAGTCTAGCAATGTTATCTATGATGCATTTTATATTGGGTAGTAGAGCTACATATTATCTGGAAGAAAATTGTTTTATATCATTTAAACCCAGTCAATGTAGGAGAAGGAGAAGAGGGGTATGGTGTCCTAATGGTGAAGATGTTACCTCCAATTTAGAAGGTTGAGTGTTCAATCTTAGGTAGATTTTTCTCTTCTATGGTGCAAAGAATAATTATCTGCTGTGAACTCCTCATGATGTCAGGAAGGACATCCATCCAGTCAGCTCCATCCAGTCACCCAGATTCTACCTCAAGCTAAGGGATTACAGGGTTGTAAATTTTTAATTTAGGAGGAGTAGCAGAACCTGGGGGTCAAGTTAAAAGATGGAACAACCCTATTTAGTGACAAGCACACTAAGTTCAATCCCCCTTGAATTCTGTTGACCCTTACTGCTGACCCACTTTAATTGAGAAGATTCTTGTGAATAGGTTTTTAGCAATAAATCAATTTAATTGGACCTTCATGTATGGACATGGTCTTTCAGGCCAAGCAGTCAATTTATTACTCTTAGTTTTCTTGTTCCTATATACAATAAGGAATTCAGCATTTGGAGTGGGAGTCAGTGCTTATTTCTCATGTACATTTTTACTGTCAAAATAAGTCAAATTTGCTCCTTATTACTGTACTTTCTAACTGTTGTCTTTTTAAGCAAGGTTCCTTTTGAATATTAGTTAATTAAAATAATTAACTTAATTTTTGTCCAAGGAACAAGGCCTATGTTCAATAAAATGATATTCATTCTCTTAAATCTATTTAAATTAAAAACACCAGCTGCTAGTGCTGGAAAAAGAAAATAAAAAGTCTCCATCCATGGTTAAAAGTGTTTGAAGCCCATCAATCTCTCTAACCACAAAGCTAATGTGTTCCTTCTGTTTTCTTTGAATGAAATCACAGAGTGGTTAGATGTTGATTTAACATAAAACAAATGGAAATGGGTGTTTCCTTAGTCATGTGTAGCATTTGTAAGGGGAAGGGGGGTCAGGGTAAAGAAAGAAAATAATTAGTAAGTATTATAAATAAGTCAACGATTTTGCCAGCTATTAAATAATATTTTAGACTGAGAGTTATTAAGATGGATTTGAATAGCTAACCATGTTACACATAATGAAAAATACTAGGAAGTTAGGAAATTGTACTGTACCTGTTGCTTTAAATAAATAAATAAAACAAACCACAGGATTTCAAAGAATCCTGCTGGGTGACTTCATTTGAGTGAGCAATGTAGGCTATGACTTGTGAGCCTGGAAATCACACCCATAGCTGATTCGGTCATTTCTGAATGCTCTGGAGAAGATGGAAATTTGCCATGCTAGAAAACTTACATTTTATCTTGTGATTCTAATATTAAGAAGGTACACGAGAAGGAGAGGAAGGAGGGGGAAACCCATACGCAGAATATGAGCCAACCTTAAATTAAAAGAGTTACACTAGAGAATATCGAAAACTCAGTAACAATAAAAATAATTTTGTTTTAATTAGATAGTCCCTGCAGTGTTTGCAAATAAGATAAGAGCCTCTTTACACATTGCAATAAGAAAAGAAATATACCATATAAAGAAAGGCCAGTCAAGAATACAGACATAGGCAGTAATATTAGAATCCTGCCAGTGGGCTATACAGTATACATGTAAAAGCTAAACATGTCTATTTAATAAGTTTACGAAGAGCAAGGCTCAAGATTGAATTTGATGGAAACAACAAGAAAGATAAATGACATAGAGACTTCATCTCACTGAAATCAGGAAACCTTTAACAATTAGATAAAATTATAACAATGACAGTAAAATAATGGGGTAAAGGGAAATATGAATAGACAATACACAATTCCCATCCTTGTTGGCATTTAAATACATATTTAAATGAATTTTAAACACACTATTTTGT
Source organism: Boaedon fuliginosus (assembly GCA_027560395.1). Lineage (NCBI taxonomy): Eukaryota > Metazoa > Chordata > Lepidosauria > Squamata > Lamprophiidae > Boaedon > Boaedon fuliginosus. Next base: position 852,615 of record JANHGC010001764.1, read on the forward strand.
TTATCTTAAATCTTGTAAAATGGGTTTATATTTTTTAACATTAGACAATTTTTATTTTCTTCTCGTGTACACCAAGAGCATACCCACCAAAGATAAGTTCCTTGTGTGTTCAATCACACTTGGCCAATAAAGTATTCTATTCTACTTTCTAGCAACTTGTATAGGATCATACTGCATAATTATTGTAAATAATAAAAAACAATTAAGATGCCAGGAAGGGCAATCTACGTGTAGTGGATAGAATATCCCCACTTACTGGATGTCCTTGGCCCATTCTTATCTCTGTCTGATAGACTTGAATGGCTGTCACAAGGGACAAACAGCTGGGGATAACTATGTATGTACACTTGGATTTGGGGGAAAAGTGTAACTATATAAATTCATTTGTCAGATTTTTTTTTTAATTGATAAATTGTAGGGTCTTTTAGACATTCTTTCAAGTGGTGAGTACCTAGTTGCTGGATATCAAAATCTTGTATGGACTGCCTTGAAAAGGAACATCAACACTTTTTTGTAAGATTTAACAATATACAAATTGAATAATAAAATCAATTGTCCTGCACTGGATCTGCAAAGAAAAAAACACCTACTCAGCCAAAAACACAGCCCGAATACAAAGGCCTTGGCCTTTTCTTACATTTCACTTTTAATTGGCTCAAGAAAGAGTGTGATATGATCTGTTTTTCTTAGGTCATTTTGTCAACAATCTCCTATATCAAAGTTGTGCCTGGCAATAATATCACTGAACATTAGAATCTATTACCTAGTTCCATGGATTCCTTCTTTTAAGACTTCCATATTAGCTCTAAATTTCAGCTTTATACAAATTTGCTCGTTCTTCTCAAAGTGTCATAAAACAGACATTCCTATTTTATATTTACATCAGGTTTAAAAGCCTATTTGTTAACTGTTTTCTTGTCAAAGCTTCAGAGGGGCTTTTCTTTCTTTTTTAATTAGAATATGTTATTAAAAACAAATTATATTCATTTTTAAAAATCAATATTCATTCAATATAATAACTGACCAGTCTATTAATCCTCCTCTCCTTTGTTTTCTCCCATGCCTGTTATTAGCATTATACCTTTCTTCCCTTATTCACGTCTTACTATGCTTTTTCACACTTGCTTTTCTGATTAACCCGTCCACTGTAGATCATGAATAAGCTACATACACCTCTAAAACTGTTGGTCCTTGGTCTAAATGCTCTCTGCCAGAATCAGGTCCTGCATTTGGCACAATCTCTATTATCAGCTTCCCAGTTAGGCCCCTAAATGGGAAAAGTCTCCCTGACTACCAGTTCCATTTGCTGCTCTAACAGGAGCTGTGAATACAGGATCTCTCCAAAGTTATAGACTTTGCTGCTTTAAGAAGAGTGCAACTCCCTTCACCTTCAAAGTTGAAGCCAATGTTGAGTGATCACTTTAAGGCAATAACTTCATCCTCAAGGGATTTAGTCTAGTCTTGCTTTGGGCTCAAGTCCCTTACAGCCTCAAAGGAGCAAGATAAGATTTGAATGATAACTCTAGACTGACCTAACATTACTTCGGTCATCTTGATGGATTTTCTTCCCAAGCAGCTTCATGTAATTTCATTACATAACATACTGTATATATTACATAACAATATGTAACTTCATTACATAACATGGGGGAGAGGATCAAGAACTTTGGAAGCCCACACTGAAGCAAACATTAACATGATTAATCTTTCTTGTGCATACCAACTAGAAATTTAGAAGTAGTATACTAGTATTAAGCCACAACTCCCATAGCAAATTGAATTGAATGACACCTTCCATTTAGATCATAATACAGATCACTTAATATGAAGATAACTGGGAATGTATCCATCTCATGCCCAGGTCTGAATTTTTGCTCAAAAGAGCCATAAAATCCATTTCCTCTGAAAGTTGACACTGAACCATCTTCTCCTCCAAAAAACAAGATTGGCAATTGGCTGATAGTTGTCAGAAATAGGTGGGCTCAGAGGTGCTCTCTTTAGAAAAGGCATACCATACCACTTCCTCTTTAAAGGGCAGCCTGCTTTAACACTTCCCTTAAAGAAGATTGATCCACTCCTAATGATGGCACTCTCAATTATGACTGCCCCAGATATGTAAATAACATTAGACCATGTAAGTTTGATTAATGTAGTAATTTTCATTTGTACTATTACTTTTGTATCAAAATGAATGACACTCAGATGCCACACTGTCCATTAAATAATGTTGATGTATGTTTTAAAAAAAACTTTACAAAAAAAAACCATAGTTCATGCCCCAGAGGGTTCTTCTCTTCCTCAGTTTTTACAAGGTCTGAAGAATTCCAGGTAATATTAAAGGATCTTGCTGAAGTTACCTGGTGTACATCATGTACATTTCACATTCACTCAGGTGAATTTCAGGAGATTGGAAATGTATTGAAAATATACAAATCTTGGTACAATAAGATTCAGTATGAATGGTGCCTCAAAACTACCATTGTCATTAAGTTGGTTGCTTTGCTAGCAAAATCCACAAACCTCTGGTTCTGTTTTTAATTTTCCAGCAATGCAGTTTAATTTATGTCTATCTATCTCTGCCCCTAAGAAACACATCTTTGATAAACAAGGGACTTGCTGAATAAAGGATTGTTCTTTCATTGGTTGAGTTTTTCAGAAATAACTAGGAGCAGCCTATTTCTGCCCCACCCATTAACATCAACCATTTTTTATGAGTGGTGAAAACTTTTTTCATAGAGCTGCAACTGGGTTGCAGAGAGATTCACACTGTTTCTCAGTTTCAAAGAACACTTGACAAGCAGTACTTGCTCTCCTGAAAACCGAAAACAGCACAACTGAAACCCTCCAAAACAGCAGTATTTATGTAGGAACAACTGCAGATGTAGACCATGGAGGAAGAAGGAAACCCATAAAATTACTAATTTTGCCAAAAAGAGTGTCTAGGAAAGGGGTGAGCAAAACACAACGATGGAGAAGTAAATACACAGATAAAGAGGAAAGACAGTAAATGTCTGACAAGCTGCAGATGGAGAAAAAATGAATGAAATGTTGAACACAAACTCCTAAGGCTCTATGCTAGATAAAAAGAACAGTTAATTTCAAGAAAAAAAGAAGTTAGGTAAGTAAAAGTGTTATTTGAAAATCATTGCAAACGGAAAGCTGAATTTAAAGATTGCAATGAGATGATAAAAATTAGTCACTTCTATCTTGAGGGGGAAAAGTTGTATTCCTAAAATACAATTAAGATTAAGTGTGTAAACTGGTAGCTTTTTAGAGTATAAGAATTGGAGATTTTTATATTACATTCAGAATATTTTAAAGTAGATTAGCAACCAAGATTGATCTAGAGATGTAACAGGTTCCCTTTCATTGTGTACATATAAGCTTATATCAGAATGGCTGGAGGAACCCACTTTCTAAATTGGGATGCAACTTTGGGACAATTAAAAAATGAGCAAGAGTAGCGCTATAACTTAAAATTTTTAAATTTTTATTTTTTGTCTCATTTCTATGTCCCCTTTGTTAGTCGATGCTAACCCACATAATATTTTCAGAATTGTATTTTCATAATATTGGGAGACACAATAGGATGTGAAGTTTGAATATATTCTTGTATTGATATTTTGTAACCACAGCAATATACAATTGATCCACCCTTTACAGTTGTAGAAATGGATTCTTGTTGCTAATGAATTTTATTGGGATTTTAATATTACAAGGAAGCGTTTTATAGAATCCTGAAACGGTGCAGTTGTATACATTTTTGCTCAGGAGGCTAGATAGGACTACAGCTTTCTGCCTCCTGATTTGAGGCTTAATAATGTTTACTATTAAATAGTCTATTTGCATGCTGATTTTTGTCCCATACACTTTTAATTTTTGAAATAGCAGTAAGGATAGCAATTAGCACATTCTCCCATAATTTGGAAGCACAACAGTTCATTAACTGCAACATAAAGATAAGCTTTATCTTGTAGAACTAATACAATAATTACTTATTGTATTCTTATATCATCAGATTTATAGTAAAATGGACCTAGAAAATGAAGATTTGCTATGAATACATGTGCATTGCTGGTATGTGGTGTGGTTTAAAATATTATTTTCTCTTGGTATTTCTAGACTGCTAGAGTTTGCTTCATCAGAAGCAGAAGTTCCACTGAATTAGTATTGCCTGCAATTCATAAAAAAAGCAAACCGAAAGAATGCAAATGACAAATCCCAAATAAAGTATTTTGAGTCGCTTCAAAATGAGATGGGCTGCAAATAAATTTAATAAATAATAAAAATATAATTTTGGAATTTCCAGGACATTTCTTGTTTGTTTTAAATATCAGATTATCTAAATTACCGTAATCTAAGAAAGAAGAGAGGGAAGAAGAAAATATGGCTTAAGGATAGCAGGATAGATTAATTTCATGAAATAGTGAGGATTTCTCTAATATCTTCTCTAGCATCAAGGCTTCTCTAACTACTAGACAACGTTGAAGGCTTAATCAGTCAAAAACATGTTAATAGATAAAGATTCGTCTCTGCATCAAATATGGCTCCAGATAATTGGAAGTGTGGGGTGGGGGACAGGGCATTTTCTGGTTGTTGTTTTAATTTCCAAGATTAGCCCCAGCTTCAGAGACGACACATGGTTAGCCAGTTGCTGCCAAGCAAATATGAATTCTTCTGAAATAATTTTTAAATATAGCATTTACCGTAGCACTGATTGAAATATATACATTATGAAACAATGATTGAAAAATGTGGTTACTTTTTAGATAATACAATAAGGAAGTATAAAAGACACAATAACTAATTAGACAAACTTATTTCTCACAGCTTTTATCTATATTTTGGTATGAGAAGTTCAGAATGATGAGATTCATGATCACTTGGGAATATGCCAAGTATAAATATTGCATTCTTTTTTTATTCCTCTATTTTGCCCTTGGAATGCTAAAGCTAGAGGGATTTAGAAACATGACAGAATGTGCTATTATTTTCTTTCTCTGTTTGGCCTGAGGACAGATTTCACACACCCATCTC
>JANHGC010001764.1:857751-871399 GCA_027560395.1 Boaedon fuliginosus
TCTCCCTGTCATTTTAATACAGGTAGTCCTCAACTTACAACAGTCTATTTAGTAACTATTTGAAATTACAACGGCATTTAAAAAAAGTTAATTGATGACTGTTTTTCACACCTATGACGGTTGTAGCATCCCCACTGGTCACGTGATCAAATTCAGCTGCTTGGCGATTGACTCATATTTACGACGGTTGCAGTGGCCCAGGGTCATGGGATTACCTTTGGACAAGCCAAATCCATGGGGAAGCCAGATTCACTTAACAACCACGTTACTAACTTAACAGCTGCAATGATTCACTTGACAACTGTGGCAAGATAGGTCGTAAAATGGGGCAAAACTCACTTAACCAGTGTCTCACTTAGCAACAGAAATGTTGGGCTCAACTGTGGCTGTAACTTGAGGACTAACAGCAAGTGACCTTCTTTAAGGGAGCCTGTAGCAGTTACGCACCAATGTTGGGCAGATGCCCAAATGTCTACAATCAATCTTTTTACATCCTACCGCATGTGAGATTGGGATATCAGCATAGACAGGAATCTATATCACTACTTAGGATAAAATGAATATAAACTGGCCTCTGGAACTGGGTGAACCAGGAATATATTCTTGACATGATCATCACGCTCACAATGGCATTGTGAAAAACAAGATAATTTATCATATTTTTGACTTTGAAGGAGATTACTGCTCACCACACTTGTATCTGTAAACATCGTTCTCCGCCGATGCCCCAAATATCCAGATTAAATTTCAGTTCTGTCACAAAGTCTTTTCCCAATTTTGCTGCAGTTACATCCTCCTCCCGTAGACACATGTCTGCTTTTTAAACACTGTTAAGGCTTCAGCACAAGGACATTTTGTGCCGAAGTCAAAACATGAATGTTCCACATGTCCAAATAATTGACTCTCGTGCACGCATGCTCCTTTCGGATTATTGGTGCATGTAAAATGTAAACATTATGCTAGTCAAAATACCTTGGCCAAGTATTCAGGCTACGTTGATAAATTCATGAAATCTGTTTATTTATTAAGAAAATTTATAGGGCTGTTCAACACACTCATGATGACTTCTGGCAGTAAAACTCCAAATTCAAAATCCAATAAATCCTCACTGCTCTTGGTGACAACATTCAAAAAAACCACTTGATGGGCTACGTATTATGCTGGGGTCCTCAGGCCCGCTGGCAAAACCATATCTTCAGGGACCCAAAAGGTGCTTTTCATTCTTTCTTTCTTTCTTTCTTTTTTTTTTGATAATAATTTTTATTGTTTTTAAAAGATGTTACAGAAAAAAAAAAGTCATTTTATGTCCGAGCAGTGCCGTTTGGGCTTAAGCATTCAATTTCATTTGAATACAAATTTCTAAATCTTTAAAATTCTTATCTATCTCTTATTTAAATTCATAATAAAACTTTAATTGACATACTTAAAAATTCTTCTATTTCAAAATTAAAAAATTTCATCTCATATATATTTTCTTTTAAAAATACAATAAAGTATACTGTTTTTATTTTCTTCCCCTTAAACACTGTTAGTTATCAGAAAAGGTCTATTTTGCCTATTTAATTATCAACGTAATTGAAATATCAGACTGATTCTCATTTATCATCAAAATCTATCCATCATCCCTTATCTTCCACCTCGTAAAGTCCATATCCCCCGGTTGCTCCTCTTTTTGCTTTATCCCACCATTGCAAAAGTCAATCAAGGTTTCTCTATTTTTTTCTCATAACTTCTTTCATCTGCTCCTGTTGTTTTCTGTCCCGTATATCTTGATAGATCCTTTTTATGTTCAGTTGCTTTTTTTTCTCCTTCACAACTCTACTTAGTGCGTCACAGTCCAATCGTCTTTGTCTTTGTCTTGTCTGAAGCTCTGCCGCCATCTTCTTCTCCCCCCTTCCTCTTCTCGGCTGCTCCTCTTCCATCCCTCCCACACTCTTCATATTCGGCCGTTCCAACTGTAGTCCCAAAATCTCTGTTTTCTCAAATTCACACTCTTTCCTCTCAATATTTTTGTCCAAAGTTATCATTATCTGTCCTTCTAAGTCCCGCATTTCTTTTAGCAATATTAATATTGAATCCCACGTCTCGCGAGTTCCGGATTCTGTAAACTCCTTTTTTTTTCCTCCTTCCCCTTCCGAATTTTCCAGTCTTGTTTAAATTTTTAGAAAGTTCTATAGTCAGTAAGTCATTGAAAATAAATTATTATTCACACACAATGTCTTTTCCAGTCAGTTTTATTTTCTGCGCACCAGGTTCCATCAGACTCACGAAGTGAAAGTCCTTTTAATTTGCACACAATTTCTTCCGCTGCTACTCTACTCCTGCACTATAATTTCCTTATAAATATAGTTCTGGGGGTCCAAAAATCACGTTCCGGCTCTTATCTCGCCCAAATCCAAAGTACTGCCCAGGTCTTTCCCTTTTCTTCTTGACGATCTTTCTGCACGGGCTGGTCTTGACTAATGGCAGCTGAAAAGCTGTTGCTTCATCCCTCGGTGGCTTCAGGAAGCAGTCAATTGGCAGGCAGGGGATAAGTGGAATCCCCTATACCCACCCCGACACATTCCCATCGCTCAGACCACCCCTATAGGGGGTCACAGGCTCCTCTGGGTAGCTCACCAAGGGGAAGACCGGACTGAGGCCGCGGAGCTTGTGAACCTCGCGTGCGGTGCCATCAGGTCCCAGCCCCTCCCCCTACATATTAGAGATTAATTTAGTTAGTTATATCCTGTTTCTTTCACTTTTGTAAATAATTCAAGGCAGTGAGCATAACTAATGCTCTTTCCTTTCCCAGTTATCTGGGAATGGCTTGAAACATTGGGCCTGAGGAAATGGACATCATTCTTAGGACTGGAAGCTTAGCTACTTGTTCTTTATATCCATACCAGTCTTGTTAAAATGGACCAGGGAATAGTGTGTGGGTATAGGATCTACTAGTGGTGAATTCTTTTTTAAGTGAGGTGTTGTCTTTCACATCTTAGGGGTCAATAGTTTGCCCCTCCTTTCTCAACAAGCTATAGCTGAATTTGACTGTACTGGACAATTTTCTAACCACCCCTTTTGGGGGAATGCAGTAGAAAACGTGGTTTACAAAATCTTCAGAGGATCTTGGTTGAAACAGATTATCTGGATCTCTTTAAGTAAAGATTCAGACCCAGGTACATGACAGAAATGGCACTGATTAGACTTTTGGATTACTGCAATGTGGGTGGGATGAGGGTTGTGTATCTATCCTTACCATACTTGACCTGATGGTAACTTTCGATACCATTGACCATGGGATCTTTTTGGATCGAGTCAAAGGATTGAGGATGGGTGGGTGTGAAAAGCATTTGAATAAAGTGCTTCCCAGTATTCATAACAAGGGAACCAGCACAACATCAATACACTATTTAACTAAAGTAGGCCAGAATCATGACTCAGTGAATTCTTAGCAACCATTTGATAATAAAAGATACCGTTTTTCAGGTGGAGTATATTGAATTGTATTGTAATGACCAAATAACACATATTACAATTTGTCATTCAGAATTTGGTAGGCAGATTTTAAAAAGCTATATATAGAGGGAAATTGAAAAAAACTTCCTAAAATTATTATACTCTTACTTTGAACAGTATAAATACAAAATGAAAATATATCTGAAGTAGCAAATAAGGGAAAACAAGGTATTATTATTTATTTTGCAGTTATGGAAGTAGAGCCCTTTAATACCAAAATAATATTCTGGGTATATCCCTAATAAGATTGGTGGCCAATAAATTTAATTAATAAATAGCAATAGCACTTAGACTTATATACTGCTTCACAGTGCTTTACAGCCCTCTCTAAGCAGTATACCAAGTCAACATATTGCCCCCAACAATCTGGCTCGTCATTTTACCAATCTTGTAAGGATGGAAGCCTGAGTCAATCTTGAGCCGGTGAGGATCAAACTCCTGGCAGTGAGCTAAATTAGCTTGCAATACTGCATTCTAACCACTGCACCACCACGGATCCTAAATACATAAATCTCTCACACTGCCCCTTCCCCTTTCCCCTCCAGTCTCACTCTGAATCTGGGCCCAAGATGTGGTTTATAACAATACAAAAATAGATTTGGATAATACCAAACAAAATCATAATTGCTATCCTGGCCAATGTCAAGCACAGCCTACTGTCCTACCACAAAATTGCATATCATTTCTGTAATGGGAAGGGACATGGATATGCAGACAAAGAGCATTGGTTCTCTTCCTCAAGAGAAACTCTACCTGCCTATGATAGAGGTAGCCCTTGACTTAAAACCATTCTTTTAGTGACCTTTCATTTACATTGGTACTGAAAAAGTGACTGACATGGATTTATAATGGTTGCTGTATCCAGGGTCATTTATTTATTTAATTAAACTTATAGGCCGCCCAATCCCACAGGACTCTGGGCAGCTCGCAACATATATAAAAACATCATATAAAAATTAAAACAATTTAAAACCCCTAACCCTTAACTACAACTTTCGGTGGGTCAACTTAACCCAGTCTGCCAGAAGTGCCAGGTCTTCAATGCTCGGTGGAAGGTTTGTAGATCTGGGAGCTCTGGTGGGAGATCGTTCCAGAGGGCAGGACCCGCCATGGAGAAGGCCCTCCTCCATGGAGTCGCCAGCCGACACTGTCTGGCCAAAGGCACCCAGACGAGGCCAACTCTATGTGACCTCACAGGACATTATGTAATCATCATCAATCCTGACAGTGCTCAAGCCTTCCATCCTTCGGCGGTCAGTAAAATGAGAAGCCAGTTTGTTGGGAGCAATATGCAAATAATGCTGACATTGTAAACCACCCAGAGAGTGCTGTAAAGCACTATGGGGTGGTATATAAATCTAAGTACATTGCTAAGCTCTATTGCATTTTGTGACCCGCTCCTACAAGCAAAGTCAACAGAGAAACCAGATTCACTTAATAATCACAGTGATTCACATAACATTTAAGTCTGTGGCAAGAAAGGTTGTAAAATGAGGCAAAATTCACTTAACTTGTTTAGCAATATAAATTTTCTTTTAATTGTTGCTTTGAGTGGTTCACTTCCATTCACATTTTTAATATGAGTTACCAAGAGCATGCATGTATATATGTAGTTTATAGGAAAACTATGTCTTTGTCTGAAGACAAAACCATAAAATATTCAACCAGACCAGACTAAAGCCAGACATATGGTAGTAGCTTATTGGGAAGATCTTTTGCCAGAAAAAGACTTTTATATTTGATTCTGAGCCTACATCTATTAAAACTTATACTATTGCAATAAGCAGAAATGCACCATCTAGGATAATTATTCACTTCAAAATGGAGCTAGGATGTATAATAAAGTTTATCATATACAGGAGGGTTAAAAAAAATGAATGGGGTTCTTCCACTAGATTATCATATAAAATCCTATAAAAGTTGTGGCACAAAAAGCCTTGTCCAGAGTTGAGTTGTAAGAACCCTTGTTAAGCCAAAACTGTCCGAGACAGCTAAACTTGTGGTAATTGCTTTTCTCATTCTTTGGGAAGAGCAAATGTAACATCTTTTCCTAAATAAAAGCCTAAATGCATTTCCAAGTATTGCCCAGCGTTTGCCATCACTGCTGATATTTATTTTTTCTGCAACGCACAAATTCAGGGTACTGTTTGGGCATTTCATGACAGTGAGATCAACCAATTGGCTGGTGCTGGAGACCAACTGGGATTCACTCTAATGAACCTAATAACTTTTGAACATTGCTCGGAGTTCAGACACTCAGGAATTCATCCGCAAGCATAGAAAATGTTTCCTGGAATATAAAGTTTCAAAACTCCTGCCTTTTTCACAAGAAAGAAGTGGTCCTGTTGATCTGTGCCGTGCAGTAAAATAAGGTAATGTGGTAAAAGGGGCAAAAATAAATGCTGAACTTCGAAGATTTCAGGAGTGACACAATGGAGTATATGATGGTATGAATGGGTTGTATAAAAATGCAGTTCTGTATGTCAGAATCTATTATCAAATATACTGGAAGATGAGAAATTGAGATGGGACTTGAAATGCTTACTGCCATAATATGTTTTAGCAATAAATCTGCAGAATATTCTTTTTAAAGGGCACATGCCAGATCCCATCATTCTGATTTTGTGTTTCACTCCTAAAAGCATTGTTTAAATGGCATGTTCAAGCTGAGAAGAAATTGTTTTGTTAAGCTTTCATGTAGGATATATCTAGAGCTTCCTGAAAGGCTCTGTAGGCTTTTTATTTAGGTTCTCCCACAAATCCCATTTTTACTTAGTTCTTTTCTGATGGTGGACGCCTGAATGTTAATTTTTAAGGAAGGCCTGTAGATTGCTTGATGTTGCTCTGGGGTTCATTGTGACCTGCTGAACTACATTATGCTACACCCTTGGAGTGATTTTGACAAGACAGCCACTCCATTTCAAGACAATGCATCTGACTATGCATCGGTGGACCCGCAAAGCTTTAGAAGTGGTTTTGTGAACTTTTCTAGACTTTTTTTTTTTTTTAATTGCAGACTTCAGAGTTTATTTTTCAGGTGGGGCTTAACTTGTCTCTGGAATATGTGGATATCTGAGGAAAGCAAAGGTTTGTGAGATTCTATGTTATTTGGCTTCCTGATTGATTAATGACATTTTCACACATCTTTAATTGAAGGGATCGAACGGGATGGGGATGGTATTACTTTTTGCACTTGAATATTATGTATTGTATTACTTTTTTAATGAAATAAATGAAACAAGTACCAGACTTTAGTATTATTTATTTATTCAGAATAGAATTCAATGGCAAAAGTATGCTAGAATTAAGAAAGGTGGTGAATATAGTTTACAGAACTGTATATCATACACCAAGATATGGTCTCAGATGGTAGTTGGGTATTCTCAACGATTTCTCTGTCTAGCAGAGGAAACAGCATTGTATGCCTCTAACTGGAAGGGCAATTTAACCCATTTTGTCAGATAGGTTCAATCTTCTTTTGGAAATGTGCTCTCCCCAAGAATGCAGCTGTCAGGACAATTGGCTAAAAGTGTTGTCAGGAACCCTTTCATTAGAGCCTATATGCAGTGAAACCGTACACAATTCCTTAAGAAACATTGCAATAATCCATAATGGCTGGCCATTAATCTTCAAGTGCCTTATCCAGTAAGTATATGAATAGCTCCTACTGGCTTGACTAGAATTGCACCTATAACAGAAAGAAAAACCTAATATTTAATAGAATTGTGTTGGGGAAGATGATTTGCTGTTTTTTTTCTTTCTTTAAGCAACAACACAAGCATCACAATTGTTTCAAATAATTTTGGTTCTATGGTGCTATTGCATTATTCTACACTTGCATGGGCTATGATAATTTAAAGATGAGGATCATATAAGAAAACTGTTGTTAATATTCATTGTTCATCATTTGATCAAATATGACCAATGCATCACCAATGAAGTCAGGCAAGCAGTCAAACTTATACACTGCTGATTAATCAGTTATTTTGCTTGCTTTATTATTTATTTGTTAAGTTTATTTGCCGCCTATCTTACTCTAGGCAGCTTATTATTAGTGTATGAAATGAGCCTGATACTCAATAAAACCCTAACCTGTTATTTGTGGCTGGCATTTTTTTAAGTATCAATAATTGCCGCCTGGAGTTCCCCAAGTGGGTGAAGAGAGGCGGGATATAAATTGAATAAATAAATAAATAAATAATGTAAAGTGTTGTTAAAACTAAATCTGTAAAGTATCAAATTGTCTGTTATACCAATTATAAATCGGGTATCCGTACATGAGTGGAGAAAAATGGCAAGCAATTTTAAGAGAATATATATAAAACACTTAAAATGTGAAGCCCAAGTGAAACAAAAAAGAAAGGTGAGTGATAAATATGAAGAATGAATACAAAGCTTTCAATTTTCTGATAAAATATAAGCAAAGAGAGTACCTAGACACATGCATGATAAGGACAACGCATATAATCTTATGTAAGTACATAAGAGGTAACAGCTCTGCCATGTATCTTTTTATTTTTCACACACAAACACAAAATATTGTGGCAACACAAAAGTGGAATTAATGTTGAATTAAGCGTTTTATCACAGTCCTGACAACAATCTTCTGGCTGAAATTGCAGAAGAAAACCAAATGTTTGTGTAATTTTCTTACTGCGAAAATAGTGGGGTTGTAAAATGTATAATTAGTGGCATGGTTTTAAAATCAGTATTCTGAGACAGCTTTCTTATTACTGTTCTGATCCCCTTAATAAGGATTTAATCCACATTAAGAAACACAATGAAGATCTGCTGATATTCCAACCCAGTTACAGTACGGGAAGCAATCCAGCCCAAATCACACCCTTTTAGGCTGCATTGATTGCGCATGCTTAATTCTCCTGCTCAGGTCAATAAGGCCATCAATGTTTAGCTATAACTGGATTGTTCCCTATGTTATAAACAATTGCTTCAATTTATGTAAAGTTACATATATAGAGAAAGAGAGTAAGAAAGAAAAAAGGCTTCTGCCATACAAATACTTGTCCTCTGGGCAAAGTGACGGAAACACAAAATGTTTGCAGGGCACACTGAAGTGCAAAACTTTCACTCACGTATGAGTTTTCTGTAATTCCCTGTCCCGCACACCTTTCTCTCTTTCTTTCCTGACAACTAATAGATAAGGGGTTTCTTTCCCATTCTTTCTCCTAGCAAAAGAAAAGCAAACACAATAATCCCTGTTTATTGTTGCAAGGTTTGTGACCCAGTCTTGCTCCCAGTCTCTGACTGTACAAAGGTCATCGTCAGTCCCTATGTCGGGGTACTCCCCATGCAAGTTTCTCATTTGCACTGGCATTTACCTTTGAATTACAGAGATATAGTTTATGTAATAAGATATAGTTCAATGTGTAACTTAATGTATTTGATCACTTTATATATACCAACTTTGTTTTTGTAAAAAAAAAAAAAAAAAAGCTCTGTAAGGATAATACTTTACAGCCCAAAGGAATTTAAGTTAAAGAATCAGAACCAGCTTGTTTCAGTTTTCAGTCAGTTGATTAAATAATCCTGTTCTGGTATATAACATTTGCTTTCATGTTGTCTTTAAACAATTGAGGAGGGGGGGGGAGGGAATGTGACCCTTTAGCTTTCTTTTAAGAGATCAGTGAGGTTCCCTTTGAAAAGCAAAAGTGGCATATAAACACTGTTGTACCTGTAGTAAAACTCATTATACCTAGGGAAATCTTAGTTGCATGTAACGATGTTGTCCTATAGCCCAGAATCAAGCAAGATTCAGTGATTTCCCCCAAATATAGAACCTGTCTTTTAGATCTCCAGGCTGTCAGATCTAATATATATTTTTTTCTCTGTGAGACTTTGAGAATTCCAATGTGAATCATCTAGCAGTCAAAAAATGTAGCTCTCAAGATTTCACTCTTCTTCGATTATGGTACATATTCTTATTTTTCTATACAGTGAATTCCTTGTCCTACAGACTTTTTTTCTTTTCTCAAGAAAGCTTTGCACATCCTGAGATATGGTGCTTGGATAATGCACGATTAGAGAAGACTGAATCTGTACACCCAGGGATTCTTTTATAGTGCCTATCTTTTTTCATAAAACCCAGGCAATGAGATGCTTTTTCTTCTCCAAAGCATGTTTTCCTTCTATTTGAGCAACATTTTGCTTCCAGCTATTCTAGACTTAGAATATGAAGACTATTGTGAATGTATGAAGTATTTTATCTTTAGGGCACATTTTCTATGTTGTACGCCATCTCGAGTTCCCCATTGGGGGAAGAGAGGCGGGATATAAATCAAATAAATAATAATAATAATAATAATAGTTAGAATGGTCAGAGTTTTTAAATTCAGAAGGTAAACATGAAAAGAGCATAGCACTTATAAAAAAAAACTCGGCAAATGTCAGAAGCATATTCTTTACTCTGATTTTCCATCACTCTCTTCACATTAGTACATTAATCCTGTATTAATTGGTTATCAAAAGGCCTCTTAGATGAATCTGAAAATTTTTAAAAATGACTATGTTGGCTATCAGGAAAAAAAATCCTTTATCAGGCCTCTTCAGTGGTCACGAGGCATTTGAGAATTTCTTAAATTTCCAGATCTCTCCACTGGGTATATTATAATAATAAAAAAAGCGGGAATTTAATGTTGAAGTCATGATCTGGTCAGATACTAAATGGAATAGGGAGGATGGTGTGCATATTAAAATTACAGTTTGTGAGGTTGTTAGTGTCTCAGTTGAATTCAGGTTATTCGCTCAGGTTGCCGGGATGAAACAATAATGGCTGGTTCTCTTATGATGAATAATATAAAATCCAGCAGAATCTCTCTCTAAAATATAGGTTATTTAATAGATAGAAAATAGAATACATTGTTTCTCTACAACTGTACTGAATATTTATACACAAGGAATCAACTCATTACTGTATTAGCATGCTAGGACAGAAGAAAGGATCATGGCATGCACAATGTTTTGCAATCATAATGAGCGATATTACTGTCTTTTGTGGCCTCATGGATTATTTTAGAGAGAGAGAAAAACCTCAATTGACTAATTTTCAAGGTATATGTTATTTAGAGAATGGAATCTTTTTAATCACTTCAAATTACACTTAAGACCACTACTTTTATGCTGTGAAGGATAATTATATTCTTAAAGCAGTTTATATTAAAAAAAAATCGTAGCAAAACGTGTTGTGCCAACAGATCCAAAAGGTTATCGTAACTTTGAAGGTTTACAAAGTGAAAATGTTTCCTATCTGATTTTTTTGTGCAACCTCCCAGAATGTAAAAGATTCAGCTCTTTCAGGTGTGCATAAAGTCACCCAAGGAGAATAACCCCAGGACAATTTGTGGTAGCCCAGTAGAGCTCATATGGGAGGACTGGCTCTGAAACTGACATAATTCATTTCAGAAGATTACCCTAGGGCAATTAATGGTGGCAAGCAGAGCAAATACAAGAGGCTTTTGAATACCAATCAGGGCCTTGTAGTAAATACAACAGGAAGGGAAGAGGAAAAAAAAAGGTCTGGCTAGACAATCAGGATGTGGGTATATTACAGTTGTATCACATAGGCAAAGCTGCAAATATTATTTTGAAGTATGTATACCAGTAAACACATGGTATCTTTGATTTTAACACACATCACACCTATAAGACTGCTTTAAAACCAAAATATTCTTGCAACAGTTCACAGCACCCATATTTTATATTTTAAGATTTTGTGTATGACTTAGTGTCCTTTTATGATGCTTTTTATGGGATGGAAGTAGACCAAGTGAATCCTGAATTATGTCACACTATATGTGAACATCTCAGTCGTCCTTTTTTTATGATGACATTGGTGACCTGAAGCTTTCCACATCATTGTCTATCAGGATAGAGCAAACATAGAAAAGCTGGGCGAAAGGGAGGGCAATCTGATTCCTATCCTAGATAAAATGGGCGGGGGGGGGGTTAACATGTGGTGATCCATTTTGAAACAATAGCCAAAAGGCAGCGGTGGGGTAAAAATGCATGGGTCAGATCCATGCCCTGATCCAAGCTTGCTATGTGTTATGTGCTATGTGCAATGTGGTTCCTTTTGGAAGCAGCGTCCCCCTGAGATTAGGACCATCCCCACCTTGTTGGCCTTCTGAAAAGCCACAAAGACCTGGCTTTGTTGGCGGGCCTGGAATTGACTGCCTCTCCCTCTTGAATGTTATTGACTGTTGTTTAATATTTTTAAAATTGTATTAATTGCTTTTGTATTTAATTTTGTTAGCCGCCTCGAGTTCCCTCTGACCGGGGAAATGAGGCAGGGTATAAAATAAACAAACAAACAAACAAACAAACAAATAAATAAAATAATATGGTTATCAATGTGGGCTACAAGATACAATTATATTGTACTTATGGTCTGATCATAGGGTGTCTGTATTGTAACATACATTGCATATTTAAAGCCAGACATTTTGTAACTAATTATGCAACCAGTTGTTGTGAAAGCCCACTCTTTCCAGTCTCTTACATTTGCACCACAGCGTCATGGTATTTAGGCTTTATTATCCATGTGAAAAATGAATCATATTCAGTTTATGCATATTAAGGCTAGTAAATAACTACCTCATAAAGTTATTTGATTAAATGGGGGGACATTACCCTTTGAAATTCTTACTAGAAACATGAAACGGTAACCATACAGAATATTTATAAATAATAAACAATATAATATTGGCATGTCTGGTATCAATAAATTATTGTTAATTTAAAGTGGAGCGGGCAGACTTCAGGCTTATTGGATCAAAGAATCAAGAAAAACTAATGAGAATGAAACAAAATGCTTACATAACACATTAAATAATATTACTATTCTAGGATTCATCCTGTCAGAATTGAACTGAGCTTGCATTTCTTCACACAAAAATCCATTCCTGGTGAACTCAAACTTTCTTCATTTCAATAATCTCAGTGGTGAAATGCCCAAAGTTTTAATTATATCACATTCAGAAAGGGTTTCCAATATATTGCAGATAAATGAAACACACCTTTTGCTTTACTGATTTATAATGTGTAAATTTCCTTCGTCTGTAACATACTGTATTTAAAAGTGTGATCAGTGCAGGTTATTGCAGGGCAACAGCTCCACACTTGCCATCCCATGAGGTGTATGAAATCAGACGTGTGAAACAAACGAGAAAACCTAGCAGCTTTAAACACATCCAGCTTTCAGACCGAATAGCACTTCCTGAAACGGAGTTTGTGCTTGTGTCAAAGTGAGAGAAATTCTACCTCTGAAAGAATTTAGTGAGGAAATAAACAAGGCCCGCCCCCTCACAGTATTTTGGGGAAAGTACACCTTCCTCAAAATTATTTACATGCTTCATTGATCTTGCACCGACGTACATATTTGTACAGTATGATAAGAAGGAAGGAGAAAAAGGAAGGAAGGGGCTCTGCGAGGGTCGTTGTTATATTTGTGTAATTTTCTTCTCTTGACCTCCCTCAACGCCGCGCGTGGGCAACTTGCTCGAGCCCCCTCGCGCCGCCCCCCAAAGCGAAATACACGATCGCGGGAGGCCCGAACCGTCAAGAGTGAAGAATGGCGGACGGGCTTGACGTTTTGAACCTGCTGTGGCGGATACTCATCCGTGCCCAATTAGAGCTCCGCGACTCGAACTTTCAAAGCTTCCCGCCGCCTTCGCCTCTCCGGCGGCTGTTCGCTTAACCTCCCCCCCCACCCCCCGCTTCCCGAACCCCGCGTCTTGCCGCTTCATTCTCGGCCACACTCTCCCCTCTCGGGATTGTGAGGACAGCCGGGCGGGGTAGGGCGGGCTGGGCTGGAGCGGGCAAGGGAAGGAAGCCGGCGACTAAAGTTTGAAAGAGCCCGGCGCTTTCGCTGCCCAAGCCGCCCGCCCCTTGTGCCCGGGAACTGAGAGGGCCGGCGAAACGAGCGGCCGCGGCGTCTGCGAGTCTGCAGCGCCGCGACCGGTTGAAAGGGATCCTGGCCGTCATCAAGCAGCCTTTCCAGCCGGGACCCCGAGATGCGCTCTCGCTTCGAGGCTGCCCCAAAGCTTGCCGCTGCCATTGGCTGAAGGGAGCCAGCGTCTCCTGCCGCCGCCGCCAGACCGGCTCAAGCTTACACCGACGCCGTTCCCCCCCTTCC
>JANHGC010001764.1:871557-882759 GCA_027560395.1 Boaedon fuliginosus
AGGGGAGGGGAGAAAAAGGGACGGGCGGGCGAGTGGGTGGGGGCGGGTGGGCGGAAAGCGGGCTAGAGGGGGGCGGGAGCGCCGAGAAGAAAAGCTGCCGCTGTCGCCGTTTCCCTCCACGATAATATGTTTATATGATTAGCTGAGCCCATGGGTGGAGAGAAGAGAAAGGGAGCGAGAGGGGGTGGAGATTGGAAGAGGTGGAGGCTGGAGGTGGCTCCAGTTCAGAGCTAGTGGAGAGTCTGTGTCAGGACTTTGCAATCCCCAGTCACACACGGAGAGGTGCACGAACGAAAAGGAGCTGGCGGTACAATTGGGTGCCCCCCCGCACACCCTTTCCATTCCTTGCTTCTTTTGGGGCGATTTCATGCCGGGGCTCTCGTCCTCCCCGTGGTTTTTTTAAGCGCGGCCAGTTGGGCTCTTGATCTCTTGTTCTTGACGGGGCAGGTAGGGAGCAGAGCATCCGAGGGAGACGCCAAGCCCGAGGAAGGAAAGGGCTGGAACTGGATCCTGCCAGAGGCCAGAATGTCATCGAGGGTGATGCAAAGAAGATGGAAGAAAAGGACGGAGAAAGAGAGGCTGCCTTTTTAGAAGAAAACATTTGATTTTCTTCTTCTTCTTCTTTTCTTTTAACGCCTGGGGCTCTCTGCGCATTGCAATTGCATCCCCCCCTCCCCACATCTCGCCTTCTTCTCCTCACTGAAGAAAAGAGACGGAAGAAGATCGAATTGATTTTCCTATTGGCATCGGGCTTTTTTGTTTTCCCGTTTTTCTTTTTTTTCTTTTTAAACAATCGTTCCAGTTGCCTAAAGAAAAGAAAAAAAAATATAGGACTCCGGGGCTGGTCATATCCAGTGGGTTTTGCACCGAGCTCTCTTTTGTGCGGCTTTTTTTTAGAGTACCGGAAGAATTGTTTCGATTTTTCTTTCTGGCTTGTGCCGTTTCTTTCCTCCTCTCCCCAATAATTTGCCTTCCTCCCTCTTTTTTGAGAGGGGGGGAGGGAGGGAGCGAAAGAGCAGCGCGCGTTGGGAACTGCGGGGGGGAAAATGTTGACTTAACCCCTCCAAAAGCCCCTCGGCTGGCTGGGTTTGCTTGGAGAAGGACGAGGAAGAAGAGAAGCCGCTGCCTTTTGTGCGGTTGCTTTTTTTTTTTTTTTTGTCCCAGCTCAGCGAGCTGCGAAGCCAGCTGTTTCCCCGGCTTTCTGTACTTCTACCCAGCCCGGCTCTTTTGCCTGACCGGCGATCCTTCTGCTCGATCTGGCTTTCTTCTGCCGGCGCCGCTGCCGCCGCTTCCCAGGCCCAGCCCTCGTGATCGTTAAAGGGACTCATCCTGCACCTCCTTTCTGGGGCACCCAGATGCCAGAGAAACCCTGGCCCGCAATTGGCTGCAAATCCAAAGGTAAGCGGGGGTGGTGGCGGTGGCGTTGGCGAGGCGGGTGTGTGTGTGTGGAGAGGATGAGCTTTTCTGTACTTACGGTACCTGTTTGCTTACTTGGGTTGCTCCTGGTTTGCGAGCCGTTTGCACGCGAGGGGGCGGCTTCGTGGGAGAACGGGGTGCGCGTTCCTAGTCCTTTGTTTTCCCTGTGGGGGAAAGGGAACCCCGCCAATGCACCCGTGAGACGGAACTCTTTCCTGTCCCACTCTTTTCTCACTCCCATTCATTCAAACCTTTCTATTTTTACCTTTTCAAAAAGGACGAACCCACGACATTAAATCGGTGTATTATCTATGACCAGGGAAGGGAGAGGCAAAGAAGTGAGAACTGGACCTGAGGCCCATGTAGATAGGGGAGTGGAGGAAGATGGTGATGGCTTCTTCTTTTCAATAATCTACCGTCTTCTTTCTTCTGGCAAAGAAACCAATGACGGTGAATGCCAGCGGGGCTTCCAAAGAGCCGAGAAGCAAGGGACGGGGGGAAAGAAGGGTGACTTAAAAATGCCATTAGTTGTGGACCAAGATGAGTAGATGTGGCACTCCGTAGGATCAAGGCATCTTGGAGAGAAGACTCAAGAGTCCCGCTAGAGGAGAGCCAGGTAGATCAGATCCAAGCCAAGGGGACTGCCCTGGGAGAAGAATGCATTGATAGCCCTTAGCAACAAGGCTCTTGTTCAAAGGATTTAGGTTTTGGAAGAACACCTTCCCATGGGGGGGATTGTTCTCCTTGTTGTGCCCTGTTCTTGTGGGTGGCTGGCATCAGACCCTGGATTGTTTGGATGGGCTCACGGAGAGGGATCTCTCTAAACTTCGCCCATTTGATCTGGCAGCATTTATCATCAATTCCGATAGAGCTTTATCCCCCCCCCTTTTTAAAAAAGTGCTGCATAACTGTCAGCTTGTTAGAGCTATTCATAAGGCCCTGTGATACTTCCCTATCAGGAGAAAGGAGGTGTTCCCCTGATTTTTTAAACAACTTCGGTTGCCAAGAAGCCTGCCAAAGTGAGTTGGGGCTAATGCTGAACAAGAAATGTATGGAGGCAGGGGGCGGGGTACAGATCTTCCCAAGCCATCTTCTTCTAACAGTTTTAAGTTCTGATTTCGCCATGGGAAGAGGTTAGGGATTGTGTGAGTGTAAGAAAGTTCCTTGGGTGATCTTTCTGGCTTCAGGGATGGGAGAAAAAGCTTCAAAAACAGCCTCACAAGTTTTATAGTAACAGCAAGAGCCATCTGGATCCTGTTACTGTAAGAGATTCTTCCCCTCTCTGTTTCTGGTTTGCTCCTCCAACATTCTTTAGTGGAAGCAAAGATTCCCCGACTGAGAGAGAGATTCTTTTCGAGGGAACTGCCTGGCAGTTGATTTCATTAATCTGGCTGCATGAATGCCTAAGCAGGCCCTGCCGGCTCTTGTTCCTCCTCTTGTGTTTCAGTTGTATATTGAAAGGGAAAAGTTGCACTCCTTGAAGGGAGAGATCCACTTGTTGCACACAGGTTTTTCACCTATCACACAAGGAAGCAGAAGGAATCTAGCTGTCCTTTGCGTGTCTCCTAGAAAGACTTCCACTTAACAATAAATAACAGTTCTTTTTCCCGTTGTGGCCTAAAGACTGATTTCTTCTTTGCTTGTAGAAAGACGTCTAGAGCCACCTGGAGACAATGCAAAGAAAGTGTGTGTGTGTATGGCGTGCTGGAGATGTCTGAAAGGGGGTTTGCTTTTTTTTCCTTTTCTTTTTAGCATTAGAATATATCAAAAAATAAAAGTCACAATGAAATTTAAGGGAAGGTGATATTGGAGATAGGAAAGAAAAAACCTCTTACCTTTTCAGAGGCTTTCAGGTACGGGAAGATTTCTTGCTTGCTTATATGTTGGAGATAATAATAGCTTCTGATAACACGAGTGATGGTTATTAGATGCACATATAATTGGTGTGGCAGAAAGGAAAGATAGCTTACTTGGGGCTTCAGGTGTGTTTTTGTTTTCCTTCAGCAAATATTGCTCTGGTTAGAAAGAATCCTGCAGAACAAATCCTCTGTTGTTTGGTTTCTTCAGATACTCAGATTCCCTCCCTTTTGTTACTTGCTACTAAAAGAGGTGCCATTTCACATCATTCTGCACAAATTGTTTGAATTAATGCAAGTGTGAATTCTTACCCTTTGAAGGATCCCATTAGCATATCAAAGGTTTCTTAGCTTTCAGCTCAATTGAGAAAACTTCAGTCTGTCTTCCATTTGCTTCCAAAGCAGAGGCCCAAAGGGCAGTGAGGAATTTGAAAAGGGGTAAAAGGGGGAGGTAGAATTGGGTTATATTTCTGAACTTTTACTGTTTTGTAATTATGCCAGGGGAGAAAGTAGTCTGTATGCTGCTGCTGGCCGTTGTAAGCAGGCAGACAATTATATTCCATTGATTAATGGTTTATACTGAGAAAAAAGAGTGACCTTTTTCATGGCAGCCACTGTTGCATAGTTTCTGGTATCTGCTAGTTATTTTGTAGTGGGATTTGTGAGGCCTTTTCTTTCTGGCTCACCCTTGGATATGGTCTACATATCAGTGCATTGGGGGGCTGAATGGGAAAGAACTTCTAAATACTTAAAACGGCACACATCCACACAAATTACTCTTTTGAAATAAAAGACCATTTTGTTCACAGCCTTTGAAAATGAGCACACATTTCTTTCAATACATCTATTAGGAAATGCATTGTTTTTCCATAGAGTTGATGCAGAATGTTATTTTCTAAACTATGTCTCAGGTAAACTTATTGACAAATCCTCCAAGATAATAATACTTAGGTGGTTTTTTTATTAATGATGATGAAGATAACCAATAGATGGGTAAGTTTCTGATATGTGCTGGGTTTTTTTATTTTGTTTTATTTTGCTGTTGTTACTGCCATTCTCAAAAATTGTGAAAGTAGTGTAATCAATATTCTACAAATAGTTATATCAAGGACAGACTGTTTCATCTGCTTACAGAATATTTGCAAATTATATTTTAAGATGCTGTTGCATCTGCGCCCTTTTATTCATATGTTGTAGTACTGATTATCTTGTGTTAGTAAAGGGATAGTTCATTTTACTCCCTCATTATCTTTAAAAATCAATATTCACAATCTGGCAGACATGGAGAGGAGCAGAATGCGGTACTTCTTCGGTAAACCATTCATAGGAAATGAGAATTTAGGAGATCAAAAATAACTTTCCTGTCATCTCTAAGTTCTCTCACACTTATTTTTGTTTCTGCAGTTATCAAGTCTTTGCAGAGATAATTTGATATGAGTTTTGATGCTCAATTTTAGATGCAATTGTTTTATAATAAGACAGTTCTGATATTCAGAATTGTTTGTTCATAAACAAAGAGGGTTACCTAGAAGTAAAATGGGAACAAAATCTAATGTGAGATGTTTGGGGGCTTCTACTATTGGGAAATAGTCAAAATAGTTCATGGCTGTATAAGGTCTTTTAGCATAATGTGAAATTATATAAGGATAGTTTCTTAAAGTTGCCTTTTTTCCTGAATTACCTATTTGGAGGTATCTATTGAGACAGTTTTCACTAGGACACCTACATTGCTTTTAATTTTTATGCTTTGGATACAGAGTGCTATGGAGGAAATCGATTATCCTGTAGAGCTAATAGAGATAATCTTTAAAAAATTATCTTATTATCATGACACATTGGGTTTGATTTTGATATTTCAAATGCTGGAGAATGTCACAGAATGAAAACTTTCAGCATTCTGTAGAGCAAGATTAGGCCACTTAGAAATTAATGTGCCACAGCAGTGTTTTAAGCTGCCATTTTTAATCATAGTGGGTTATGTTCTGTTGGCAATAGAAATTGTACATAGATTTTAGGTTGCTCTGGGGGCTAGCAGATGGAGAAATCAACTTATTGCATCAATATGGGGGTAGAACAAACCAATTATTTAAGGTTTTGATTTGAGAGATTCCACTAAACATTCATTCATTCTCCTCTGTTTCTCCCTCACATGCATGTACACATATTTACATATTTAGCTTCCATATTCATTAACAACATCAAAGCAAGTAGCCCACTTTGTGAACAGCAGTCTTGCAAGTTGTATTCCAAGTCTTAATTTAAGACAACAAGGACAGCTTCTATGTTTCCTTCCTTCAAACAGAGAAAATTACTTTTAAAAAGAAAATCTGCCTAGCAGTCAGTCCATAATTTGTACTTCAGAGTATGGCTTCAGGTTTCCTACATCAGGAATGAGAAGTACTAAAAAGGGGTACCTAAGATGTAAAAAGAAAAGTATGCTGAAATGAAAGTAAATGTATGTAAGTATGTACATATACACACACTGACATTTAAATCAACTGATTTCTATCAAATCAATATCTGGCACTTAGCCTGACTTACTTATTGTATTTTAAATTGACAAAAATGTATATTCCAAAATGAAATACGTAATTTATTGTATTTTGCACCTGCTTGCAAGAGAGTGAAATCACATACCATTTGGGGTTCCTAATGCCAAATTCAAATGTATAATAAATACTACATTAAAAAAGTTAAGAACAATGTGAATTGATATTTAAAATAACAAGCTTTGGATTCCCTAATGCATGTCTCAAATATAATTGAATTTACTGTCATTTTGAGACGTTTCCCTTTAATGTATTCTTTTTTTAAATGAGCTGTTTCACAGTACATATTACACCTAATCTCCGGATTTTAGGCTTATTTGGCATTAGTAATTTTAAATAAGAAGTGTTAGAACCCATTTATTATTCCACCAGATGAAGTCTAGGAAAGAATGATCAGGTGTAACTGGGATAGGATTATAATTTTTAATCCATGCACAGAAGAATAGTTATGGGATAGCAAATATCATGCCACTCATAACAGAATTACAATAATGAATAATAATAAATTACCATCTACCCTAATAGTTACTATTCACATATTACATGCAAGTGTTCTCTGAGTATTTCATAGGGCTGATATGGCATATATGTGGGAAAAACCCCTGTAGACGTAATTTGATAATACATTTAAAAAGCAAACACACCCTAAAGTTAAAAGATATAAAATATTCTGGATGGATAGGAGCCATTGATGTTGCATGAAGTAGTTAATTCATTCAGTTTTTTATACAGCTAGATGTTAGCTGAACTTCTGGGAAAATGCACTTTTAAAATATATATACTGAAGATGATACCCTTGTATCAATTTAGTGAAATAGAATGCATCATTTGTTACTGCTTGCCTCTTTGTTTCTGATGAAAATAACTTGTGAAGTGCATTTGTATGTATAAGTATTTTTATTGACAGACATGACAGTTCTTTAATTGGAATTGAAAACTGCATTGTAACTTGCCACATTTAAGATTTATTTTAGGGGGAAAATGTTCTGGAACAGGTTTTGAATTACACTTCAAGAAAGATTATGGACCATTATCACAAATGGTACATTTTATAAATTGAAGAAATAGTATATAATTAGCATGTGCCATTACTTCCCTTCCCATGTGGCATTTGTAACAGTGAATTTTTCAACTACGTGAAAGTCTGCTATCTTCCTCTCACACACACACACACACCCCTTCAAAGAAGTAATGATCAAAAACATAGCGGTAGATGTAGTAAATACAGAAGCAACACCTGCAGGGAAAGTGCAGTCAGAATAGCAACAGAATCACTATTGATTGTTTTAGTGGCAGAAACGAGCTTAAATGCAACTTGTGTAATTACACAGAATGAAGTTTTATGAAGTAATATGCTTCATCTTTGCAAAAGATTTTATATGTTGTGTGCTGGTAAGTAAAATCCCATCACGGTTGTATAATTTTGTTCAATTATCAAAGCAGCTAAGAAGGGAAAAAAATCAATTTACACTGAAAAATCACAGAAATGAGATTACCTTGTTAAGCAGGAACTTGCCTACAGTGTCTAAATTGCTTAGGATGACCAAGAATAGCAGTATTTAATTCACTAAGAAGAATATACACTCGTCTGCACATTCAACCATAGCCATTTCCTTTCTCTATAGAGAGCCTAGTGGGTGTCAATTTATACTGCTTTAATTTTACTCCTCAAAGTGCAACAATATATTCTTCACACTACACATAACATGTATCTATTTATCTGAGACACGGTTGCTAAGTTCAATTTTGTGCCTGTATTTATTGATGGAATATGAATATCAGTGCAGTATTGAACTTGTTTTTGAGGTGGATAGATGGACAATCATCAATTTTTCAAGCGAAGATAAAGGCTAAAGATAAATTGTACTTTGCAGAGTGGTGTTAATAATATACACATATATACCATCGGTGCAGGAAAACACTGTTTATTACTCCAGAAACTATTGTGCAGCTTTAGTAAAATATATATTTGAGTGTGTGTTTTTGATGGTGTCAAACATGCACATTTTGTCTACTGATTATATGTTTTGTCTTTCGGTAGCCTGAAAATATTGCCTCTGTAGAAGAAGTTGGAATTTCTAAGTCTTGCTTTTTCATTGAGACATTTCTCACCTGCCTTTGCTTTCCTAAAGTACATAAACTCCTGCTTCACTTGAATCTCTAGGACTGTCTTAGCTAAAAGGGAAAGGCAACATAACAATGTTATTCGGGAGAGCCCCTTTGTGAATCACAAAGTTATCTCACTCGAATTCGTGAATAAAATAGCTGAAAAGGGGAAGACAAATGCCAACTGAATAAAGATGTTAAACCAGATTTTTGCCTCGGGTTAAAATTGAGGTATGCTCTAGTCCAGAGGTAATGTCTCCCTCTACAGAGCACAAAGATAATCAATGAATGTTAGTAGAGCAGCATATCTTGAGAAGAAATGAGGGATCTTTGGAGGGTGATGTCTTAGAATAGAATGACTAGTGACAGTAAAATATTTTAAGGAGTTTAAGTGATTGGTTGTGAAATAAGCTTCTTCTGCACTTATTTGTTCTTCAGCTGAACACAGATGAATAAACAGGAAACAATGTAATGTTGTTAAACTGTGGTAGAGTGTTATAGACAGAAATGATTCTCTGTGAAGAAGTTGCAAGAATGAAGCAAGCATTCACTGTTAATATTTAAAACAAAGAAAAGAATTTGACATCCACTGCAATTCTTGCAAGAGAGATCCTTCCTTCCTTCCTTCCTTCCTTCCTTCCTTCCTTCCTTCCTTCCTTCCTTCCTTCCTTCCTTCCTTCCTTCCTTCCTACCTACCTACCTACCTACCTACCTACCTACTGATAATATATTGCAAGAAGTATCTTATTTGTTTTCTCTTAAGTGAAGGAGTAATTAACTTTTAAATAAATTTGTGCCACTAAATATGGCCCATGACTTATAAACATTTCTACTTCTATTGTTCAACCTTACATTGTGCTTTCCGATTTTTTTACAAGAAGCCCATAGAAAATGAAATCAAAAACTGATCAAAAACTTGTGTTTTAGATACTGCACTGTATAATTCATCTGTTTAGTCAACAGTTTGCACAAAGGGTAATTCAAATAAAGTATGAATTAGAGACCTAACTCAGATATATTGAAATAAATTATCATTAGCTTAGAGGATATGTGGCTAATGCGTTCTTTTAATTTTTACGTCATTTCTGCTAATTTTGCAATTATATTTTAATCCTTTTCATCCATTTTAAAAATGGAGTTTGCACTAAATGTCTACTGAGTTTGCACTAAATGTCTACTATTAATACTCCCTGTCCCTACTGCCACCTTCAGCTTCTTATGATATTGTGAAGGTTGGTGAATGTTTCTATTTGTTTTCTGAATAATCTAGTTTTCTTAAAGCAGGGAAAACCCTGTCATAGAAATAATTATTATAAGATCAGCATTTTGTTTGTGGTTCTGCTAATTTTCAGTGAATAAACAAAAGATAATACACTCCACTGTGTGATCAATTAATAGGTATACAATATATAAAAACAAAGACATGACATACACATTTATTAAAACTGCACCAGTTTGATTCATGATTTGTGAAAATTTAGTTGATAAGATTTGACTACTATAAACATTTCCAGAATGCTTATTGAAACTTTTCAGCATGCTGCCATCTCCTGTGTTTTAAAATCTTTACCATTCAGCTTGTTTATTTGATGCAAATTCAGCCTTGCATCCAACCTATCTTGGCACAGCAGTTTCTGTCTGCTGTATTTTGTATGAAATGTGACTGCCTTTTGATTATTATTTTGTTCAGTTGACAGAATACTTAAGGTTCCTTTACTACTAAAATTGTTCTTTGCTGTTGAGTGAAGGAATGACAGTCTTATTTGGATAGTTTGATTTCTCCTTGTTTTGTTGATATTGTTGGTAATTAAATTGAGGTGGAGTTTAAAATTGATTTTGGAGCAGGGTTTTAGAGTAGGTAGTCATTACAATCACTCAGAAGAGGGAAATGATTCTTAGTTTTGACCACTGAGTAATCATAATTCAACCCATAGTTATGTAGGAGACCAGTGGTTTATTAGACATGAGAGATTTTTGAGCCTAAAATTACAAGTAGGATCTGCAACGAAATGTTGTGGTATGAAGTGCAAGTGTTCAGGAATTGAGCCATTATTCCCCTATCATTGATTTTCCATTTTACGTTTGAATTACTTTCTAGTCACTGAGCACTCTTAGTCTTTCTTCCTGTTTTTAGATCAGTTCCTCCCCCTTTCGCCCCCACCTTAAGGATTTTAGTCTAAAGAATTTTCTTGCATTGCTGCAATCTCAGAGTTTTCTCAAGTTTGCTGTTGTTCTGTTGTGTAGTTGCCTGTATTATTTTGCTTAGATAAGCAGTAGCTCTCATAACTGAAATCGTAGGGGGAATGATATCTTTATTGGCATGCCAAGAATTTCTGACACACACTCTCACCCACCAAAAGTGATTCCACCAAATTTGTTTGTGTAAAAATATACACAACATGCATACAAACAAACAAAGAAAGAAAGCAATGTTCAGATTCTGCTGTTTTTCCATTTAAAGTGTTGTTGGGTGGCATTTTTTTTGGCAAGCTCTTCAAGTGGATTTCATGATAGAACATGATTGCTGATATGACTCAGCCATTGTCTTTGTCATAGCTTGATGCTATGCTTAAAAAAAAGATGTTTATGGTCAGGGTTTAAAGGAAGAACTTTGCTGGCTCAGTGCAAATAATGATACAGAGACCTTTTGAACTAGATAAGTAAAATTGATCCCCAAAGACATCCTTTCCCTAAGAGTTTTGTTTCATGCCCTTTCAGTGGCATGGAGGGCTCAGCAACAACTGGGATTGCATTTTAATGCTGATGAAATATTCTTCACTGACTGACAAGACCTGATTGTGTTGAGTGTCGGGTTTGTATATCTGTACTAGATGAATGTCTTTTGAAATCATTGTCGCTACATAGAAATTTGTCTGATGTATTCAAGAATCTTGCTCACCTGCAGAAAAGCAACTGAAAATGCAGTGTTGCTGATGGACAAAATAAAAACATTAGGACAGAAAGATAGAATTTCTAGAGCGAATGGTTCATTTCTCTTTTGGCTTATATTTGCTGTGTGTGGGAGACTAAGGTTTTCAAAGATGCTACCTGGTTCATTTGGTTTTGAAATGGCTGTTCTATCTGTACACCCTTGCTTATTATTGTACTTTGTCTTTCTTTCCTGATCTATATGTTGGATTATTAAATTTACACTGTGATTTTGATTCAGTGTTCTGACTTACGTGATTGTAGTCCAACATATCTGGTTGTGACTAACTAGATTTTGGATAATATCCACAGGTCCACATCACTTGGAAGTAGTAAAAAAGAATCAG
>JANHGC010001764.1:887847-908440 GCA_027560395.1 Boaedon fuliginosus
TTAGAAAATGTTAAAAAATTTAACTCTGTGCCTATATTGACTATATATAAAGTAATTTTTCAATTTTTCCCACGGCATACCAGGCAACATCTCGCGGCACACTAGTGTGCCGCGGAACAGTGGTTGAAAAACACTGGTCTAGTATATATATATATAAAACAAAATTACTTTTCCACATTTTGTTTCTACCTCAAAATCTTTGGTATACAATAGCTTGTTGCTCAAATCTGCATGGGTTCTTTTCTTCTGATCCTTTCCTTGTTAGGCAATGGGTTAACTGCAGTGGCACTGCATTCATTCAATAGAATATGTGGGTAGAGGACTTTCCCTGCACAAAATAATTCAGTAAATCCACTGACCCAGTTTGAGCCATCTCTGCTTGTGTATTCCCTGCTCTGTACGTCTACTGTATGGTGGTGGCAGAAGAAGACTCTACAAGCTTCTGCTTCTAGAATTGACCGTGTTTTCTCCAAATTTGGTAGGAATTCCCTTAAACAGTAGCTTCTTAAAATAATCAAAATCCAATTAAAGGTATGCCTTTTGTTTTGTTAAAATATACATTTTAATTATATATTGATCAGAAGATGTCTTCTCTTCAGGTTTTTTATTTTATTTTAAAGATTGACCTGATATACCAAATTAAGAAATAGGTTGAAGAATATGAAGCCATACATGCAGACATTTCTTCAGGGAAAAAAAAAATTAAACCCTTCAATTCAAAATATGAATTCATAGAAGGACAGAAATAAAAGTGTCGATGGATTTTATAAATAGTTACGCCAGGCTTTATCATAAAATTATAACAACTTGGGGTAAACAGAGTGGATATCTTTTCAGTTTTCCTCAAGGAAACGTGCGCTAGACAATCTTTCTTAAAGTGTAGTCCTGAGACCTCTGAGGGATCTGTGAAATCAAAATTATTTGCCAACCTATGTTGAAAAATAATACAATATTAAAATCCTCTCAAACAGTGGTGGGAAGCAGTAGCGGCAACAAATGCGTCAACCTTAATTTTTAATACGGCTGATATCAATATATATAACCCATACAAACAAAAGCTCTTTTGGGCTCCTCCATAACTTTTAAAAGTGGAGAGCGGTCCTTGGCGGAAAAAAAAAAGTTTTTAACACTGACCGAGAAAATTATAGGATCCACTTAAGGGAAGACGAATGTTTTCCATCTTGAGTTATTCATAAAAATAATACAGGCGGGATTAAAAATATTTTAAAAAGAAGAGGCCTTGTACATGGCACTGGAGGGAAAAAAATGATGCCAGACAGGAGCATCGCTAGTATTGTTTTTACAATGGACCCCAAATGAAAGACTAAATTTAAATTCACCACAAGTTATAGTCCATTCAGATCTTTATATTTGGGAACCATAACATGGTAGAGAACGGGCTTGAGTGTATATTTGTGCTTTTTTCTCTGGGACATAGATTATTTCAGAGGTGAGACGTCCATTCCACATTTCCTTGAGCTTTTAAGTTCTAGATTGTACAAAGTTTGTGGCTATGCCAACCAAGGACTGCTCTTCTTCAGAAAACCACCCAAAAATCAGAATATGCCCCCCATCTATTTTCTCCTTTGCTTAAAATCAAAGTTTTCTGGAATCTTGGGGAGGGAAAAAAAACCTTGCTTTTTTTCCGCCTTCATTGTACCCATTCACTTCTGTTCATTATAATTGTATCTGTCTTACATTAAGGCTGGTAATTGTTTTCAGGTCGTTCTGATTGTTAACTCTTATCTTTTGCACCTGTTGTCAGTAATTAATAGGCAGCCTGTACACACACCACAATTTTTGGAGCAGTTTAAGGTTTCAGACTGTTGATATTAACAAATGCTACTTTTGAAAAAAAAAAAGAATTCCATTTGGAGGTGATAAAGCTATTTAAATAAAGATTATTGGATTTTAGAGATATAATTACTTCTCTGAAAGAAGGCTTTTTATAGAGCTCTCTATTGGGAAGGGGTATCGGTGCTATAACTCCTGCAGCCTGATAATACAGATACTTGCTCAGAAAAAGAAGTCCCATTGTGTGGCTTCATCCCAAGTAAATAAGAATATAAAAAAATGTTAAGATCACACTTTTTCCTAAGCGTGTTAAGGAAAAATATTAAGTATGAGAATCCTGATTAAAATCCTGTACTGTGGGATTAATTTTTATATAGCCATGTTTAATAACACATTCTCTCTGTCTCTCTCTCTCTCTGTCTCTGTCTCTCTCTCTCTCTCTCTCTCTCTCACACACACACACACACACACTCACACTCCCCCGTATCTTTTGTTTAGATTCAACATGTGCTCGTTTGAAATCACTGGAATCCTGTTTCCAAACTTTGCAACTGAGGTGTAAGAGGAAAACAAAAGAATCCTCCTCTGCAATTTTAAAATTTGCATCTACTTTCTCCAGTGGATGCATATATGACCCCCCCCCACAATAAATAGATTGACAAATAACGTTTCCTTAAGATTTCTCTTCTTTCCTTTTTAATGTTGTGTGATTTGCAGTTGCTGAACTAGGCTGTGTGCTAATTGTGCGTATGTATGTGTTTGTGTTTGTAATGGTGCGTGTGTGTGTGTGTGTGTGTGTAGCATTTTCCTGCTCAGTGAGATCATAAATTCAGTCATGAGCCTGCGCTGTAGCCCTTTTGCTGGCCATGCTCATTTTAAATGATGATGCTTTAGCAGCGAATCACGGTGGGAAAGCGTTTCTGCTTATTATGTATAGAGGAGTGATTTTTGTTCTTTGTTTTCTTTGGGAGTTTCTTCTCTGCCTTTGGAAGCATGCCATGAGTATGACTAATAAAATCTTTACTATTTGGCAAATGGAATGTAAGTGACAGGAGTGATTGGTTGAAGAATGAAAACCCTGCTGCAGATTCTACATCAAAGCCGTGGAACCTTTGAAATGTTACCTGTAGATGGAACATTTTGATTTTAAGTTGTCAGCAGCATAGAATTCAAATTTCTCTTTCACCCAGCAAGATATTTTGTTAACAGCACTTTTTTAAAAAAAATTATGTCAAGAATGTGATATTTCCAATCAGGTTAGTATTATAGCACTATATTAATGGATTGTAGCATTTTCTAGACGATTAAGATGTTTAAAATGATGACTAACGTTTATAATCAGAAAGGCTGGCTATTGTTTTACTTTAACATGGACCTTACATGACTATTTTTTTAACCTCTTTTAGGCAATGTATATAGGTTGTGATTTCTTGTTCTTACAATGTTTTCCCTGTGACATTCAGAAACTGTACTATTTTCCTTGCACTTGAATATAGCATTGCTTCTGTTTCTGAAAGTGAAATTCAACACCCAGGTTAGCACAAAGACAGAAATATTTCCCATTTTCACTGAATTAATTTTGCCTGTGTTTTCAGTTATGAAATTCATAAATGAATTCCTTTTAAAAAAATTAATTATTTTGATTTTTAGTATGTAGTTTTCTTTCTTTAATTAGTTTTACTTCATTTTGCAAATTAAACAATGTAATTTGCATTCTAATACGAAACATCGTGTTTTATAAAATTAGTTAATCAATTTAGTTTTCAGGCAGGTATGTATCTTTATATAAAATTTGTCTTTGAAACATGAAAAATGATCCTGTGATTTTAGAATCAAGTCTTGTGCAAATGTCTATATATTTAGAGATGAATCAGAACTTAATTTCTAAGAAGCGAATGCTTACAATGAACAAAATAATTACTTTTTCAGAATTTCATTCCATGCGTAGGTATTGATTTGTAGTATATGATTTTTATTGAGTGGCCTTTTCTCAAAAATAACTAACATCCATTTCATTATTTTTCTATAAGTACCTCTAAAGGAATAATACAGCCACAATAATTAGTGTTGTTCTTTAAAAAAAGGGAAAAAAAATAACAGTGAATATTTTATGCAAATATTTTATGCAGAGTAAGCTTATGCATGACCACTCAAAAGTCACTCCCAAGGAGTGCAGTGGGATTTAAATCTTTAAGTTTGTATGGGAAAACTCCTTAAAATGCAATACAGTTTCTAATTTAAAACAAATGTTTTGTGTTAATTTTCATTCATGCAATAATTCTGCTTACATTTTGATTGTTTTTCATGTAACTAAGATAAAGTTGGTTTTGTTCTATTTTGTTAAAAAAAAAACCAAATGAACAGGGTTTTTTTTTTTGGAGGGGAGGCGACGGGCGGTAGAGATTATCTATGAAACACTAATCATTTCCATACTAGTGACTTATAACTGTATCAAGTCATCACTAAAGGGATTAAAATAACTGACCTTACCACACTTCTTTGGGCATAATTGCTAGTGAAAAAATAATCTAAATGAAGATTCTGAGAATCTAATTTTTTATTTGTTATTCAGAGTAAAAAATATAAAAAAGCCAGTAGTATTTAGAAATAATTTGTAAATAACTTTGCTTTCTTTTCTCCTCCCTGCTGGTCCCCCAAACTTTTCCATTAAACTTTAGTTCAGGTAACAATTAAAAATCATTGTTATACAACATATTCTTATGTCATTGTTAAGATTAAAACCAGTTTCTCACTAAATAAAACCAAAAACTACAGAACTGAGTGTTAGAAAAAAGAAAGAAGCTAAAATGGCAAGTAAGTAGAATTGTTAGGAAAGAAGAGAGCAAAAGTGTAAACTCTTGTCAAATACTATCTAACTTTAGGGAATGCATTGGGTAATTCAGGAATTAGAAGTTACAGTGGATGTGTGATGCAACGAATTGGCTTTGAATATATGGAACTTCCAAAAGTGGGCCACCCTATTTATGTGACAGAACTTTTTTTTAAATGAATTTTTTAAAAATCTGTTCTTTATGTTCTTTTCCTATTTCTTTTATAATACATGTCTTCTTTTCAGGAAGGATCCCAAGGAATAGCAAGTGCTTCTCTGAGATATTTCTTCCCCCTTCATCCTTCTTTCTTTTAGTGATATCAAAATGACCTGGAATAACATGCACATATGTACCTTGTGTCACATTTTCTTTTCAGGAAATGCCATTTCTTTTTATCTTTTTTTTTTACACTCAGTAGAATCATAGTAACCACACATATATATGCTGATTATGATATAATTAAATGTTATTGAATGAATGGTGTTGCTTCTCCTTCTCATTTTGTTCCTTATATTAAAAAAACCCTCACATAATGTTCCCGTGAACAATGAAATGAAATTATTCTGAAACCATCATTTGTTTCATGTTCACTGAATAAAATCCTATTAAATGTGGAACTATTTTAGTATTAGAGAGCTATTTTTTTCAAAGTTTATAAAGATATAAGTAACTGTCCCTTAGATCTAGGAAATAAAATTTCAAAGTGAAGATCACTAACATATCCCCTGATTTCCTGATGCTGTATTCTTTGCAGTATCTGTTTATTCACAGTAGCAGCAGTCTGAAGTTTTCTACGGGAACACATTCTCCAATAAACTTAATGACTATTGTGCTCCCATCGCTAATAATTATGCTTCTCATGTAAATACATTTTGATAAGAATTAGTAACGTGGTTCGTATATCTACACACCAATAACTACTCCAAAAATAGTTTTGTTTATGGATCCCTACTAGTAAGTTTCTGCAGGAAGGAAAGTGTGAAATTATTTTTTTCTAAAACCATAACAGAATAACTGCAGTATCTAGCTATCTGAGACAAGCTGGTAATCTCCTTTCAGACAGTATGTAATTGTGTCTTTCATATCTGCAGGGAGGATTTGACAGCAGCATCTGAGCCAAGGTTGCACTTTCTCCAGTTTGATGCTCTATTGATGTAGGGAGTTTAGGATTCTCACACTTTCCAGACAGCAGGGCCAGTTTGTATAACTTCCAAAAAAATTGGAAAAAAACAAAAAACAAAACATCTTGAAAGTTCCAAGTTGGATAGTTGTTGTCTTAGTTTGCCAAACCATACTGGCCCTAACCCTTAGGAATGGCTACAAATGATGGCAAATTTTTGATGGCTATCAAAACTGATTACTGAGTTCAAACTTCTCACTATGTTAAATCTGATTGGCTTTCTATGTAGTTTAATCCTTTTGAACCACTTGGACCAGTCACTCACTCTCAGTCCCACATACTCTCAAAATGGTGATTGTGGGAAAGAAGAAGAGGGAAGGAACAATGTGTATACTTACCTGAGCTCCTGAATGAATGCAGAATCTGAATCTAAAATATAATAACACACAAACTATAATGCTTATATCGTAACATAATAAATGCATAATGCATATCCACCTTATTTTTATTTATTTATTCGATTTATATGGCCACCCATCTTACTGCAGTGACACTAGGAAGCTAATAATATAGAAAACACAATAGAAAATAAATAGCAAACTGCAATATTTAACATTTATAATGACAAACAAGGCAGAATCCAATCTCCAATAAAATACCATCTCATAGAGTCCAATTAATCTCTTGACTTACTCCCATGCCTTAGAACCCGCCCAAGTCTTTAAAGCTTTCTGAAGAACTGGCAGGTTGGGTCCAGTCTAATCTTCAGAGGAAGGGTGTTCCAAAGGACAAGTGCTACAACAAAGAAAGTCCATTTCCTTGGTTCTGCAAAGGGACATCTTTTCAGTGGGAACACCTGCAATGTGCTTTTCCCACCAGACCAAAGAGCCCCAGGTTCTTGTCCAGTGT
Source organism: Boaedon fuliginosus (assembly GCA_027560395.1). NCBI lineage: Eukaryota > Metazoa > Chordata > Lepidosauria > Squamata > Lamprophiidae > Boaedon > Boaedon fuliginosus. The sequence continues at coordinate 894,502 of JANHGC010001764.1, forward strand.
TCGTAAAAATTAATTCCTTGAATTGTCACAATCGCTCTTTCAGTGAGATGGGTGGTTTCTAAATTTTACATATAAATTAATTAATTAAAAAGATAAATCATGCTTCCCAAATGAATTAAAATAACCAATATTTGGATTGCATATGATTGTACGTCTGTTTCCATACAGTAGCATTATTTTCTTTCATTTTAATTGCTGCAAATTTAATTAGATTCTTAATTAGAAAAGAATGGTGCAAAACAAATAAGAAAGACTTAATAATTGTTAGTTATTTAATGTATCTCTGTTTGAACAATAGATTCCATAATACTTATGCAAGGACTAGATCTAGAATTATTGATAGTTTATTGCACAAAAGTAATTAAAAAAGACATGGTTCAATGCTGGATGTAATAACAAGATTCATATATATTTATGAATTTACATGTATTCAAAAGTGAACATAACATTTACTGTTTTATTCACACAGCTGAAAAGACCTGTTTAAAATTAATTTTGAAATTGAGATTAAATATCATTTACCATTGGGATAAAACAACATTTACCATTTACCAGAATTTGCAAAAGCTCAAATTTTCTTGCAATAAGTACTTACAAATGTTATATTATGCACATTTATAAGTCCATATACTGGATTATAGAAATTACATTATACATAGTCAACTAGAGTTGAGGCAATCTCACCTCTGGATAATGGTCAGCGGTGCAATGGTAAATGTTAAATGTTTAAGAAGCAGCTTTGCTTGGCTCCATTGCTGCTGCCATGCCATGTTAGCTGCTAAACAACAGATTGGTAGACTGGGACTAGTGAAAAGGCTCAATTCTCAACCAGCTCCTGAAATTTCCGAAATTTTAACAATCGCCTCTTGCAAGTTTCAACATCTCACTGGCCTTCATATTCCAATGGCAGGTGCTGAGACTGAAAAGGCCCACTTTCTGGGTACTTAAAAATGGTATTCTGGAATGTTCCTGTATCATCCAAGATTTGGTAAAAACAAAACCATTAAGTTGATGGCTTCGAAGTAGTTTGGGTGAAGAGTAGTGTAACACTTCTCTGACTTGTCTGCAGGGATGGGTTTCTCCCGGTTCGCTGGTTACCTGCTTCGTGGACGCACTTCCAGGTCGGCTGTCAAAAGCGCGCTGCGCGGGATCGCGTTCAAAATCTTCATGGTGTTCTGTAAATACTCTGATCTAACAGCTGTGCAGCGGCTGCACAGCTGTTGGATCAGAGTATTTGCAGAACACCACAAAGTTTCTGAACGCGATCCCGCGCAGCGCGCTTTTGACAGCCGATCTGGAAGCGTGTCCACGAAGCAGGTAACCAGCAAACCGGGAGAAACCCATCCCTGCTTAGTAAAGCAAAAGCCAGAAAAGACAAAACTTTATAATAGTGACAGATCTCCCATCTAATTCGTATCTGACTAAACTACAGTTTAACTTTCTATCTCAGATAGCTATGTGCATTTCCGCCCCAAAACTACTTCAAACCCTGCAGACAAGGTAAGGTAACGTTTTTAAAAATCATGCAATGTTCCAAGAAAAGGCAAGAAACAATATGTGACTGATACAGATGACCTTTTAAAAGGAGAATTTGCAGACTGCTTCCCAGAGGAAAAAAGAATGTTGCATATGTATTTTGAAATAGTGGCATGAGAGTTTTCATTACAGGTATGCACAAATCTTTGCATGTACTTTGAAAGTTTAGTTGTCACTCATTCTGTAGTAACATTTTAGAAGTTTGGAGGGCTTGCAAGCCTGGGTACATGTATGTCCTGTTGTACAACATTACTTTTGAAGAAAGCTGAAATTTTGAGGCATTTAGATGGTGGAAAGCATAGTGAAAGTAACCTTACCAACTTCTATTTCAGGTTTTAATCTTCCCCAAAATACTCTGTTCTCTCCCACTTGAGATATTCATGTAGTATATTTTAAAGGACTAGAATAAACTAAAGTCCTGGCTGTGAGCTTTAATTTGCTACCTGGTGAAACTTTGTCTGTTTTCTTTATTTATCCAATTTGTATTCCCCTCCATCTAGCCAATCACCCATCATACAGTACAGATAGTTTTTGCTTAGCAACCACTTGTTCAGTGACTTTTCAAAGTTATGAGGGTGATGAACAAGAAAACTCATGAGCGGTCTTCAGGTGAGGTCTGGTCATAAGTCTCCTTGTTCAGCACCATTGTAACTTCGAGCAGTTTGGTTCGGTCCTCACAATTTAGGCATTTGGCAATCAGCGCACAATTCCAAAAGCTGCAGTGTCCCTTGGTCACGAGGCTGCCATTTGCAACCTTCATAGCTGGCTTCCAACAAGCAAAATGAATGCGGAAACGAATAGTAAGTTGCTAGTAGAGGTCTCATTGACATTGTGCTTATGTTGTGCACATTGCGCACATGATATGTTCCGTAACTAAATGTGCCGTGTTACGTAAATTACAGTAATTAACTAAGGACTATCTATATATCCATGCCAGAGCACCATCTTTAATATCCTGGCCCCAATGTTTGGGGTAAAGTCAGATCTAAACCGCTTTTAAAAAGACCAGTATAGTCTATGTAAGCTATTCTGCACCTGGTAGACAAGGCATGCTCTTCAGGTCCCACCAAGTGATACTTTCACCAAGAAAATACCCACTTTATCAGATCTGTTGTAGTGGGCAGATATCATCCAGGAAAGGTAGTCCTGTAAGTAACCTGGTATCATGCCCTGTAAGGCTTTAAAGAAACCAACTGGGGACCAGTGTTGCACTTACTTAGCCGTACAAAGTGCAGATTTTATGTTTATCATTATATGTTTGATACTGACAGGACATGAATATGATTCAGCCTTTTCTACTTCTGAGGTAGGTAAAATGAGGACCTAAATTGTTTGGGGAAATATGCTGACATTGTATACCGCCCAGAGAAAGTACTGTAAAATACTATGGGGCGTTATATAAATTTAAAAGCTATTGCTATTTATACTTTGGTATTTTTTTTATTATACATTAATGAGTAACATTGGTTACTGTTGGAATATTACGAAGTGATGGTCGTGGATTTTAAATATATTGAGTAACTGTTTTTTTTTTTAAACAAAAAAATGACTTTAGGTCAAAAAGCATCGCATGAACTCCTGACCAATTCCGCTTCTTAAAAATAGATCAGAAAAGCCTTTTTTGAGAGAAGGTATATTGACACGTGCAGGAGTTGTGCAAAGAGGCGTAATAAGAGCTGACATATGAAAATGTAAGATCTATTTTTGTATCTTATTACAGCTCAGATTTATTGAACAGAAGATCTTTAAAAGCTTTTTTTTATCCTAATGTCTCTTGCATCCTATAAAAACAGTACTCTCAGCCAAGTATAAGCTTGGATTTTTTTTTAACTACAGTTTTTGAACTGCAGTATGAGTGTCTGCAACAAATCTTTCTTCTACAACTAATACAAGGCCTGTAGAACTATATCACTTATACCATAGAGATATTTAAAAATAAACATTGGATGTTCCAGAGGTAAATTAGATAAATGGAAGTTTCTATTCAAAATCCCTAGTTCAGGGATATATCTAGGTAATGTAGAGTGTTGAGAATACTGGCGCATGAAGGAAGAACACCTACGGTAAACTTCATTTATTTAATCAAATTTAGATATCACCCATCTTACTTTCTTGCTCCTCCAGTTCCAGAATGATACAACTTTACTTGTATCAGGATGATACAACTTCCATAGGATGGAAGGGTTCCCCCTTGCAAAGTGTCCGCTACCTTCTCCATATTAACAATGTGGATAACTGTCTTGAATATTGTTCTTATTGGTATGCCTCATTACCCTGCAACGTGATATTAAAAAAAAAAGTTTGATGTCAAATTTTGATCAGTTTAGCTTATTGAGTTATCAAATTCCAATATCCAATTTTAATTCAGAACAAGCTGTTTAGAGGTTATGACCCCAAATTAGCGTCATCATTGTCATAGAACTGTGAGAGTTGCAGTCTAAAATATGTAAACCAGGCATGTCCAAAGTCCGGCCCGGAGGCCAATTGTGGCCCTTTTTCAAATTTCAAGCGGCCTGCAGCCTCTTCTCCGCGCTGGCGCATGTTTTTCCCTTCACCGCACAGTGGTTCCCGCAGCTGTCCCCTGTTCATTTGCATTCAATGTTAATGGTTTAAAGACTGTCAGGCTGAATGGTCGGCCCCCATACATTTTCACCTCACCAAATCCGGCCCTCCTTGCAGAAAGTTTGGACACCCCGATGTAAACGATACCAACTTTTACTAATTCTAACTTGATACCAGAGAAAAGCTCAGTATCTTTTCCCCGTTAATACATTAACGATTGAAACGTATTAAAAGGAATTATCTTTTGCTATTCTATCCCATATTGCTTTGTTTAATTTCACATATTAGCAATAGATTATGAGAGTCTTGCTACAATGATCACTATAATGTAATCGTAATTACATTGATTATGGGAAAGAAAAACGTGTGGTCAATCAATACTTTAAAAATGATTCGATAGCAAGCTTTGGCTTTGATTGGCAGTCATTATTGAAAGGTTACATTTAAAGTTTCTTGCAGAAGGGAAACCACAGATTTATTAATTTATTTCAGTATGTTGTTACTCAGATGCTGAGGATCTGCTTAGTAAAGATGAATAGACTTTTCTTTGACATAGTTTACGGAAAACATTTTAATGCTTTACTTGTTTGATACTTATGTGTGGAATATGTGTGGAATAGCAATAATATTTATATATTATTCCATAGTACTTTCAGCCCTCTCTAACAGGTTTACAGAGTCAGCAGATTATCCCCAACAATCTGACTCCCCATTTTACTGACCTCGAAAGGATGGAAGGCTGAGTCAATCTTTAGCTAGTCAGGATGAAACTCCTGCCTATGGCAGAGTTAGCCTGCAATAATGCATTCTAACAACTGCATCATGGAATAAAATCAGTATGAGATCAACTGTCCAATGATATAATTTGATTTTTGCATTCTTTTTCTTCTTTGAAAGAGATTCTGTCACCTAAAATTTATATCAAATTGACAATAGTTCAGTTTTTGAAGGCATATAAAGTAAAAATAGGATGTTTCTGTCCATATGCAGCATTTAACGGCCAACTCCAAGTAGTAGGGATTGAATTACATTGGGTATGAATTCAGTCTGGATTTTTAACATTTAACAATTTTGTGGTTGCTTTCTCATCACTATATAAGTCTGTTGTAGACTTCATTATGCAAAGCTGAATAATAGTTTGATTTAAGATATTAATAAACTCTATATATACACATTCTTACAGTGGGGAATCCAGGATTCTAATTAAATGAAATGCCAGAACAGGTCTTTTGTGTTCTGTTTGAAGAGTGTTGTGTGCAAATTCTAACCATCTAAATTATACCCAGTAGCATAAACTACATCAGTTGGTAACCCTGATTATTAAATAAGTTCAATAATTTTGAGTGTCCAGACAACATGGTGCAAAGTGGGTAGTTTGTATTTATAATCTCCTGTATTAAGGGTGGTTGAATGTAAAAGGTTAACTGATGTAACTATGGTCGCTCATATTTCAATTATTATTGAAAATAATAATTAGTTAAGCCCAAATACAACTTAGAAATAACTGCCGCCCTTCTAAATTACACTCTTAATTGTATTAGAACGGGTGTCCAAACGTTTTGCAAGGATGGCCACATTTGGTGAGGTAAAAATGTGTGAGGGCCGACCATTATGTCTGACATTCTTTGAACCATTAAAATTAAATGCAAATGACTAAACGGGCCGCAATTGGCCCCCGGGCCGGACTTTGGACATGCCTCTATTAGAATTTTCCTCTTCCATAAGCAGGATGTTTATCTGTAGCTCATCCCACAAAATTTTTCCTGCCTTTATTTTGTTATCTATGGTTGATCTTGCTGATGGTGGATGTTCCCCAAAAGCTAAGCAGAGTAAAGTTGGAAATATTGATGGCATTCTAGCCACAAGATGCTATTTGGTGTGTTTCATGGGAGACTGAGTTCTTGAAATGAAAAGCACTAGAACTGCATCAACCAAAATTGTGGATTAAAACCAACCAAATCCAAATATGAATAGATTCAGCTGATCCTTGAATTGGTCTTAAAATGGCTTTGGCAATTTTTATATTTTGACCCTGGTTTTCAGTTCCTGCAAGACAGTCAACTCTTGTTTTTTCTTTTTCTTTGTTTCTTACTGAAAGCAAACCTACACTATTATATATAATAACTAGCTGATAACCCAGCGTTGTCCAGGTATTTATTTTTCCCAATCCTGTATTAGACAGGAATATCGGTGTGAAATGGCAACGTAAGTGCGGAATGGGGTGTCCTCCCTCCTTCCATTAACGTCTCTGCAATTCCTGAAGAGACGATGGCAAGACCAACTTCTCACTGAGCCCTGATTTTGGCGACAAATTATTTAAAAATGTTTTCCCTGTGGCCCCAGAAGCATCAAGAAATGTCATCTCATACGACGTGTCAGTCTCATAGTGGTGCAGGCAGGTCCTGTTACAAATGCCCCCTTGTGGAGTACTTTGAAGCCGTTACCATGGCAACTTGACTGTGCTGTAGGCTGTATCTTCACAGAACACCCCCCCCCCGAGGGGTCAGAATACCCTTCCCCTGAGGGGTGTTAGGGATATCTTACCCCCACAGTATTTGTTTCCAGAAAGTAAGTCATCTGTGCACCAGGTTTGGTTGAAATTGCTTGAGGCGTTCCAGAGTAATGCTGGAACGAACACACACACACACACACACACACACACACACACAATTAGTAGGGCCCTGGTTACTTGATATCTGATAGTATCTGCTCACCCTTTCAAGCTTGCAGAGCTGGCATGCTCTGGGTTCCTCTGATTAAATAATTTCCATCTATTCAGACCTCAGAGTGGCACCTACCAGTCCATGATCAGGATGGCCTCCATTGTGGTGCTGTTTAGAAGAGTCACGGACATCTGGGTCTTCACCCAGGCCTTTTGTGAAGACAAGTGAGACCCCTTGCTTCATTCATCTGGACTCTTGTGCTTGCCATCTTTTATTGGTTTCATTGTAGTTTCTTTTTTTAAAAAAATTGTGAGATATCCAGAACCAGGAAAGTGACAGCACTGAAGCTCTTTTGGAAGAAGTAAGGCCCTCCAGCTTCATTATGTCCTCCTAGCCATTCCCAGATGGTCTGCTGTCTGGCTGTCTGTATAGTCATATATAAAATAATATTTGATTTGGGCTAGCATGGTACATTAAATAGATAAATGATACCAAGTGCTTGTGTGTTCTCTCTTTTTTGAACTTGAGGATAATGGAATGATAATTTTGTTATCCCAAACCCAAGTATTGAAACGAGGTTTTTTTTAGCACCCTCATTTTTCAGTCCTATTTTACTATGGGATATGATAGTTTGTGGTATTCCAGTGTTCTGAATGAAAACAGCAGGGATTAAGTTATTTTGGCAACAAAGAGCAAAGACATTTGGGCAGCATATGCTAATAAATAGTATTTTGGGGTTTGTTGTAGAACTTAACTGTTCCAGATCTCTGAGGACTTTCCAACTTTGACTAGGAGCTTTGCTTCTTAGATCCCTGATGTGGAATATATTGTTTTAATTCTTTTCATACAAGCACACACACAAAAACCAAAACACATATCCTTCGGTAATAGCTTTTTTTTTTTAAAGAAACCTCTCATAGCCTATTACTGTAGAAATTAATCTCCCTGATGTTGGTGGGAAAGTACCAAAATACCTCCACTATGTTGATTATCATCATAAACTGATATCATAACCAAATTCTGTCTTTGTTCCAATTACATTAACAAGAAGATTCCATCAGGAACAATATTGATATTGGCAGGTTGCTTAGAAAACCAGTCCAATATATTAATAAGTTTTTAAAGCATTAATAAGCATTTTAAAGAGAAGATGTCACTCAAATATTAATGCAACATATATTTCTACAGCTGAAAAAAGTCAATTGAAAACACATTGGTGATTACAAAGTCTGACTGGAAATGCATAGCATTTGGCTTTATAATTTACTTTTTCAGTAATCGGAACATTGCCATACTGGAAAAATAATAATTCTGCCTAGCATAAATTTTCATTCTGGAGTAACTGTATAGTAATATTTCAGTAATACTTTCCATTGTTGTCATAAGGTAAAATCACCACTAAAGTGATAAAACTATGATTTATACTAAACTGGTGTCTTTTCCCCCCTCAGAGTTGCAGTTTAGTAAAAACTGCTTTTTATACTTACAGCTATATAAAATGCTTATTAATGGTAGCAGATGTTGCACTTTAATCCCCTAAAATGATTGTTTGGTACCAGCAGGAAATTTATTAAGCTTGAGTTGTGTGAAATTGTGTGTGCATAAGCTGCTATTTAGATTGTAAAAATGCTGTTGAAGATTGTTGAAAAGTTCTGCCTGTAATTGGCAGAAAGGTATTAGCTGCTCCCAAAGACGTCTGTTTCAAATGCTGCCCTTGTGCCCCTGCTGCTTTATCATTTATCTTCTTGTATTAATGTCACTGAATTATTAATTTATACATTGGGTTGGATGGGGTGAAGGCACCATTTAAACGTGTGGCAAATGTATCCTTATCGCAGGAGACATGAAAGGAGTCATTTTGTGTTATCTATAAAATGGAAAGGACATTTTAAAATTTCATTTACAGTAATCCACTTTGCTTCCAGTAAAACACCTAGATTAGTGTTACCATAATATAATGTTCTTATTAAAATTTTGTAATCTTCTTTACTTCTTTCACGTATGGACACATTTTCTCTTCATTTGCACATTAAAAAAACACACCAATGTTCCTTTACTATCTGATGGTTAGTAGGCAAATGGAGTGTGCTGTTAATTGCAGTTCAAAAATGTAATTCGTATTAGTGGCATGTTGAAGCAAGCCAGGCCAAAAATTATGAGCGTAATTATTAAGCCAAGCATTTCGAATAGGCACAATGAATTTTGTATTCTGTGCAATATTTATCTCTGAAATATAAAGTGGCCAAATAACTGTCTTATCAAATTCCAAAAGATTTTATGAATATGAAAAATCACAGCATGAACAAAATAAACTTTAAAAAAAAAGAAGAGAGAGTGAGACCAACTAAAATCTACAACTGCTTAAATAAGGATACTCCAGTAATTCAGTCTTGAATTTATTTTAGCTGTGTTACTAAAATTTATGCTAAAAAACTTTGGAGTTAAGAATTTCAAAGTTGGTCAGAATTATGGAATGCTAGAATCCATGAAAAACCAGATAAGCAAGAAATACATGTTTGCAGCATTTATTTTATGCACAGTACCTTACCCTAAAGCAGTATACATTAATACAAATTTCAATTTTAAAAATGCAATTTAAAATGTGCCCATCAACTCTAAATTGAATTTTAAAAAGTGTGAAAAGTTACATAACCTTTGACATTTCAAAAATACCTTTAGGATAGTGGCATTCCTGCATGCAAAATGAGTTTAAGGCAACTTTAATCTTGGGTTTTTTTCACAATAACAGTCCTAAATTTGATAGCAATAACAATAACTTAGATTTATATATCACTTCATAGTGGTTTACAGCTCCTCTCTAAGCAGTTTACAGAGTCAGAATATTGCTCTCAATACTCTGGGTCCTCATTTTACTGACCTCGGAAGAATGGAAAGCTGAGTCATTCTTGAGCCAGTCAGGATCAAACTGCTGGCAATAGGCAGAATTAGCCTGCAATACTGCAATTCTAACCACTACGCCACCACAGCACCTCTTGATCATCTTGGTTATCTTCATTCATCTTATTTAACAAAAGAGCCATGCTGATTTTGGAAATATATGAGATATGGGGGAAGCATCTTTAAAATCCATGCAAAGTTTTGGAAGTTGTGGGTTGTTTAATGCAGCCTTGCATATTTCATACCCAAATAAAATTCATGTAGAAAACACTTATCTCCTGTCATCTCCTTAAGGGCAAGAAGGTTCTGCAAGAAATTCCAGCACTATTTCCTTTGTAGACCTCCATTGGCTGAGCAGTGTTGGTACTGTTGTGTGGCAATGCTATGTAGTGTGGCAAGAGTTAAAAAGCAGCACGTAAGATTCAGTCCAAGCGTGTTGACACTTCTTAATATTGGATGGGGGGTAGGTTTCTCTGTGAAGCTTTCTATCCCGCTATTTGTGAAATCTTCTAATGGTCTAGAAAGGGAACGAGAACAAACTGGAAAGCCAGAGAGAGTCGATTCCTCCCCTCCATTATTTAAAAAAACATAATTATTATAAAGCTTCCTAAATGTGCAACTCCCCTGCTGTGTAAAGTGGTATGTCTGGAAAATCACTTTATGTCAATGACTGGCAATAGGCGCTGCTTTTTCTGCTGATGATATGCATAGTGGGGTTAGGTGAAAAGCTAGCTGATAGCGTTATATACGTTCCTTTCATAAATTAGACTCGCCCTTATGGATTTTCTTGCTTTGTTTTGGTGGTAATTAAAAGATTTCAAGAAATTGTTCTTTTTTCTTTTAACCCTAAGTAATATATGTCAACCAACATTTTTTTTTCTCTTATTAGAGATTAAAATAGCACCATTGTCTACAGCTGGGATACTAGAAAGAGATAGAAAGAGCTCTGTAGCTTTCACGTTTGTCTGCAGAGAGGCGTTCCACTACCTTGAGATAATTAAATGGTCTGTAAAGCATTTGGGGAATAAGGCTTCACGGAAAGCACTCTAATAGTTTATTTTATTTTTTGTTGTTGGTTTTTAATGGGACTAATCTTTGTTCCACTGGGACTTTGGGGCTATCGGAATGAGAGTAAGGAGTTGAGGAATTCTCTTTACAGATGTACTAATGGTGCTTTTAAAAGACAAAGAGAGGATATAGAAGAGAGGAGGGGGATTCAGAACTAGACAAGATAGCATTTAACGATCGTATGTTTACAGTCTAATTAAATATATTTAGCATCAGCAGTGTCACAAAAGCTGACTTTTCCTTAAATGTAATTTTTCCATAAAATGTCAAGCAGATAATGGTTTTAGGACAGTGCTCATGAACATATTCAGGCCATATGAAGAGTTTATTTCTCCCCCCCTCCATTACATTTTTTTTTAAAAAAAAATCAGATTTGTTTTATCTTCAATTACCTCATTGTTGCCAAGAAATCTCTGCTGGTGGTATTGATGACCTAATATATGACAGACCTTAGGTCATTATTATTTCATTTAGTGGTTGTATGTATAGACCAAGAGGGAATCTGAATATTGATCCTCTGAATGGCTAGTAACAATGATTTATGAGCTAGGAATTCAGCACAGTGAGCCAAATAGAGTAGCAAGATTACATCTTACGAGTTGCAATTGATTTTGTTTCATATTTTGCTGCACAGTGATTAGACTATGCTATCACTAATATTAGTTCGGAACTTGTGTTATTTCATGAAGAATCAGAATGCAAAATTAATTAGCAGAAAATGCAGATAACATGTCCATCACCACAGCTTTGAGAGTTGCCATTGAGAATGATCATTGTAACCTGTTTTTCCTTATTCTACTTATGCTGTTATGATTTTAGGTTGTTTTCTGTCCAATTTTGCCCATTTTGATGTGAAACTGATTGTTTTTAAACATAATGTGAAACTGATTTCCTAATACAGTGTAAATCATTACAGCCTGTCTGCTTATTTAGCAGAAAAAACATGGCTGGGTATTTTTGAATCTATTATTGTAAACTAAGGGAATAATTGCATAAAAGATTAACCTACCAGTTACATTCTGAGTTTTTCTTCTCCCTGATTAGTCTTTCCTCAGTCTATTTTATGTATAGAAAAGTTGTGCATGGAGGCTATATACTCTCAGTTTTAAAGCATAATACAGTAGGTGCCTGTAGAGCTTAGCGGAAAAAAAACATTTTTAAGTGACTAGGCTGGGCTCCTCCATTCATTCCATTGACCTCCATAGAGACGACCGTTGATGACCTTAATGTATGAGCAGGTAAACCTGAGTTAGACAATGCAGGTTTCACAGTGTTTCCACATTGGCTCTGAAGGTTTCCCAATGGAGTCAGACAACCACTACCACAATCACTTTTTCTTCTCTTCCTTCAGGATTTAAAAATGATAATTTTAAGGAATAACATTATACATTCATCACAGTATTTTAGTCACTGACAAAAGGCATAGAAGGGCATCATCATTGGGGCAGACAGAAAAAAACCCCTACTTGAATAGTGTATACATATGGTCCTTTTGGAACTCCTTTTGGAAGTTATCTATACAGTTTATATATAATTAACCTGGAAACTGAAGGATAAAATAGCTCACTTATGTAGACTGTTAAAAACTGTTTTTGTCATAATATATTTCCAGCTTCCTCATATTATTCCATTAATGTAAAGTATTTGCCAGTTTTCTTTCATTTATTGTTAAAAAATTTAATGCCTTTAAATTAGTGTTTATTGCATAATCCACCTACTTCTACACAGCTATATTGTTTGTGGAAGGGGAACCCTTTTGTATAATGATTGGCCTTAAACCCATATAAACTACAGTTGCAACTTGCAGTACTTTGACTATAAGCTTTTATTTAACCCAATTAATCAACGGGGTTAAATAAACAGGATGGTATACATAACCCACAAATGTATTTGTTGTCAAATCCTTATGCTTGGTTTTATTTTGCCTGGTGGAAGTTGGATATTGGGCATCTAACATTTGAACTGCAATTGTCAGATATGAATGATATGATACAATACTTACTTTTTCTTCTTAATTCACTTATTCCTTCTATTTCTGTTTTTCTTATACTGAAAAGAAAAAGGTCCCCCAAAATTATTTATTTATTTATTAAATTTATGTGCAATTTATCTGTCAAGCAGCATAATAAGTCATTCAGAGCTGTTGGCATGTCTTATCATAATCTTATCATCTTTCTTTGCTAATCCTTCTAATAAATTATCTGTTTTATATTGAGGAAGTGCACTCTCACTTAGCACCCGCGTTGGGTGGATCTTAATTAGATTATAATCTTATATCCTCTTAAATGATTATCTTCCACCAATTCAATGTTGACTCTTTAATGAATACTGAGATAGATTTTTGTCAGGACAGTCTCTCCCCACCTGGTAGTTCAGATCTTTCAGTGGTCTCATGTCACAAATGTAAATGAATCAATTGATCTTGTTGGTGGCCATCCTCTTATTACCTTTCTTTCCATCTTTCCCAGCATTACAGACTCCTCTGGAGAGCTAGATATTTGCATAATGTGTTGGAATTATGATAATTTGAGCCTGGTCATGTGCCTTGAAGGAGAACGCTTGATTGATGACTTCTTACCTAGGCTAAGGAGTTAATAACATAGGATCACATGCTATTGAATTAATGGCTGCATTTATTCTTAACAGTAAGCCAGGTTTTCATTATGGGTTGTTGAACAAGCCATAATAGCCTGACCTGTACAAGCAGGAGTGGGGAAATTATGATCCAGGAGCTGTAGGCAGGTAATAAACTCTCTTTCTGCAGCCTGTAGAATATTTTCTGACTATAGTTTCAAAATTCACTTTCCCAATACAGGTAGTTCTCGACTTACAACAGTTCATTTAGTGACTGTAATTACAACAGCAATAAAAGACGTGGTTTATGACCAGATTTCACATGATGGTTGAAGTATCCCTCATGTGAACAAAATTCAGACACTAACTGATTCATATTTATGACAGTTTCAATGTCCCGGGGTCATGGGATCACTTTTTACAGCCTTTTGACTAGTAGAATTCACTTAATAACCGTGTTGCTAACTGAACAACTGCAGTGATTCACTTAACAAATGTGACCAAGAAAGGTCACAAAATGAAGCAAAATTCATGTAACAACTGTCTCACTAAGCAATAGAAATTTTGGGATCAGTAGTGGTTGTAAGTCGAGGATTAGCTGTATTCAAAAACTAAATATTTATTGTCTTTAATTTTGT